>CAJPEX010001357.1:0-60179 GCA_905338405.1 Notodromas monacha | reverse complement strand
ATAGATGCGCACCACGTTTTAGGTTTTTTTTTTCTTTTTCAAAACGTGGTTTTTTAGATTAATTTTTTAATCTACTAAATTTTGAAGGTACACTAGTCTCAGCTTTTATTTTACAGTTGAACCTCCCAAAGTCGAATTTCTCCCTAAGTAATTTTTTTATGTCCCTGACTGATTCCCTTAGAATCAATGCATTGAAAACCTTCCCAACTCAAAGTATTTTTCTCGAAAACTTCTTTGTCAAACTGTCTGAGAACTTTTAGTTATTATTTCCTTGGAAAACAAAAGAGGAAATCATTAAAACAAATGATTTAATGCATTTTGAAATGAAGTGAAAGATTAATAGAGCAAATGAACCTTCAAGTTTAGTAAGGTGTGAACTCATTAATGAGAAAGTTTATGGTCAGAATATCCTCATTTATGATTTCCTACACTATTTTTACTTTTGGCAACAGAAGTATTTGTTTCCTACTTTCCTTAACTGGAAACCTCCAGAAATCAAAACCTCCCCAAGTCGAATTTTTCCTAGTCCCGAGAAATTCGACTTACAGAGGTTCAACTGTATATGATTTTCGAATAGTTGAGGGGAGAACGTCGATATCCGAAATGAAGGTTTGAATCACCCGAAGTTATCATTTTTAATTTGCAGCGTTTAAGACTTTGATTTTCTCTGTGATGTTTCATATGCAGTATATGCTCAAAATCTTGAAATTTCTTTGTGTTATTGCTCAATTCCATCAGCATTATCATGTGTAAAGGATTTTCAGTGCCGTTTTCCCCCGTTTTCGAGTCGTTCAACGATGGTTGTTTTCATAATCCAAGCTCGGGCTCCCATCACCGATTTTCAGCGTGAAAAAGATTTCAAGCACGTCGTTGAAATATTTTCTTCGGACTGAGAATCGATGTTCCTCACGAACGTGTGCTTCTCTCTGTGTGTGTGATGTCCACTTATCGCTTACTTCCGTCAGCATTTCTTCTGATTTTTATGAGGAATTTCATTCTCTTTGTTTTATTTTGGCTGTAGTTCGCTGTTACCTGCGTGTTGGCAAACAAAAAAGGTTCCTTTTTGTTTTATGTCTGCGTTTTTCACCTGATTTTTTGGATGCTAGTTTTTAGTGACTTGTGTTGTCATTGGGGTGTGTGACCGTTGACACGCTTTGCTGCACCGAGCTTCTGTCGTCGCTTCCGCTCGCCCCGCCTGTTCACTTCCCCATTTCTATTTCCGATTGAATGGTACTAACTTTATTGTGATGTTGCAGAAAAATTGAACGAAAAAAAAAACTAGGAACTAATGGCTGTAGCGGTCAGAATGTGTGTTCTAGTGAAAGAAAAGTCTGCGTTGTGAATGAAGTGTTCTCTTTTTGCGAACCCCGTTTGCACATTTGTGTGAAATAAGTTCCATCCGCTGAGCGCTTGAGCTGATTTTTTTTTTCAAGGTTTTTGCCTCGTGACATGTGTTGCAGCAGGGTGTGGCAATTGTAGTTCGTGTTTAAAATTTTATTGGAATTCAGATCAGGCTCGAGGACATCAGTGACCTTGATTTCCTCGGGTCACTGGGTACTGTATCATCATGTCTCCGTTTCCGTTGGATCATGACGAATACGCAGAGCAAAAGAGAGAATTCTTCAAATTGGTATATTTTGGTTAATTGATTTTTGAAACCCTGCATAAGGCAATCAATTTCTGATTACAGTACTGTAAAAGGAAACCGTTAATTATTTGTTTTTACCGATAGCCCTTCTTCCATTTGAGGGTCCTGTGATTTATTTTTTTTACAGCGCAGTAGCCTGTAGTAATTAAAATTTTCTCAGCGCCGAGATTTCTCATGAACGGAACAAATGTGCAAATGGAGGTTCAAGCTTGAAATAAACGAAATATTTGAGTTAATAATTACGAAAGCTTTTTAATGTGAGTAAAAGTTGCGGCATTCTGACAGCTGAAGTGAACATGTCCATTTCAATTTGGAATAAAGTAGTAACTGTTTTAGTTGAGCCAAAATCAAATAATTAGTTTACTGTATACTAAAAACATATACAGTATTGTGCTAAATATATTTGAGGAAGATCGAGAGCGAATTGTCGAGCTTTGTGATTTATGCACACCCTCTGCTTCTCTCACCATCTTGGCACGATGTTCTTTTGTATTACTGTAGTAGATTATGAGCCGTCAAATTTACCAAAACCCAAGAATTATAAGCTGATCATCTAGTTCTGTGCTTTCCCCCGCACATATTGTACTGTACTCATAACATCTGATTTTCCCATAATGTTTTTCGTTGATGAAAGATAACCGCTAAAATGTCGTTTTTGAAAGGCGCACAGTTTTTAATCTATATGGAAAAGCAGATGGACGGCCTTAGTCACTGGTAGATTTTCTGTCCTTCCTTTAATAGTTTCCTCGCCATCTTTTTTTCGCTTGATTTACTGTGCTTGTGAATTATAAAGCTTTTAAGTGTCCCTAAGTTCGAATTGTCCGTATGTCGGGGTACCTCTGTACTATGATGGTGAGGCTTATTACCGTGTTTATTCAAGTACCACGCGCCCTCAAATGTGACACGCTTCGGGGTTTTTTAGTTGAAATATTAGATAAAATATTAATCCCCGAGGAAGACGCTTATACCGTTTTGAGTGACTAAAACCACGATACTTTTGAAAATGAGTGATCCTAAATATTAATTTCTGCATGAATTTGACAAGTTTTCGATTAAAATGTGTTTTTCTGTTGAATTTTGGTTGAAACTTAACCTTTACAGCATATATATATATATAATGCGCCCTCAAGTTTCTAGAACGTTTGGAAAAATGTAGATCCTGAAAATGAGTGATCCCAAATATTAATTTATGCATGAATTTGACAAGTTTTCAATTAAAATGTGCTTTTCTGTTGATTTTTGGTTCAAACTTTACCATTAAATAAAGAATACTGCGCCCTTAATTTCCTAGAACGTTTGGAAAAATTTAGATCCTCGTTTTTTCCTCTCAAATTTGAGAGAGAAAAAGGTGCGCGTGGTACTCGAGTAAATTCGCACGGTACAGTACTGTACTGTTCATAGTTTTTGAGTCATGGCGAATGAGTCAGATGAACGAGCTCTGTGACGTTTGTTCACGAGTCCCGTCGTGAAGTTACATGACCACTTGTGTTTTCCATCCATTCCCCCGACCTCATGTGCCATTTTGAAACGCAGCACGCGATCACGAAATGGCGGGCGGGCAGCGGGATCTGGAGCGGCGTGGACATGCGGTCAGGCGGGCAGCGTTACTTTTGCGGCCTTTGCGGTCGCTCGTCCAGCATCAGCCCGTACAACATCCAGGTCCACGTTCGGCTGCACACTGGCGAGCGGCCGTTTGTGTGCCCGGTCTGTGGCCGGTCGTATGTGGACAAGCGCCCGATGCTGTCCCACATCCGCAAGGCCCACGGGCATCTTCAGCCCTTTGCGCCGGTCAAAAGCGAGGCTGCTTCCCCGTCGTCGTCCGAGTTGTTCTTGCACTGACGAGTACTCCGGGGTTTACTGATCCCGCAGGAAAAGGGACGGGACGGGGTGTGTGATATCTGTGGCGAGATTTGATGACTGCTGGCGGATTATTTTTTTTTTCTGCCTCTCTTTCCTTTTTTGCTTGTTCCTTTGCTTGTTTGTTTGTTTTTGGAGGCTAACCAGTGAGTGCGAAACGAGAGTTTTGCGCTCTCGACAAATTATTCAATGCATCTTGAAGGATTTTTTTTGTCGTTGTTGATCCAGACGACTTGGAATTCATCTCCAGCGAATTGTGAACAGGAAGAAGTTTCTGTTTCAAAGTCCGCTTCAGTTCGTTATTAGACTGATCAGTGTCAAGTTGGCATTTCAATTAAGTTTCCTAAGTTCAATGGGTGAATTTCTGTTCTACGCTGGAAGGCATAACCACTGATGTAATGTGCCGTGATATTGTTTTAATCTGGATTTTAAATCCAATGAGATGTATTCCAATGATCGAAGTTGGATAGAGATCAGTGCTAACCATTAAGTCTATATCGGGTTTCCGAAGAGTTACTGTGCCTTGAGGGATTTAGAGCAGTGCTGCCCAGCGTACGGCCCGTGGGCCGGATCCGGCCCGCAGGGATGCTTCACGTGTATTGCAATTCCTTCAAAGGAGTTTTCAAGGTGGTGTCTGCCACTTATCAGTATACTGTACATCAAATGAAATTTAATTTGAAAATAGGTAAATATTTCAAAAATTTTGCAATGCCATCTTCGTGAATCATGGCATAGAAATCAAATAAATTTTAAGGTTCACGTAAAAGGGAAATTTGCTGACTCTTGGAAATAAATTTGCTATGGACGCAGTTCCCGCAAGCGTTTGAACGCATGACAGCTATTTTTAGAAGAGGTCTAAAAAAAAGTGCTGATGTGACCCTTGGCTTCATCTGAGTTGGGCAGCACCGATTTATCGTATAGATGTCACTGGTAGTCAGGAATGGATTTAATTTTTTTTTACTCAGGATGATTCGTCTGTAGCATTTGTTGTTGAACTGTGACTGGTTCCGTAAAGCGTAATTTTTATCGAACGTTTCGATTCCAAAAATTCTCCTGAGCACACGAACTTTTTCGGAAAACCGGTGAATAACTCTTTATTTCTAGTATTGTACATTGACTGGGTCCGCATCCCGAAAATTTGTCGTCTTGGTGCGTCGCAGTTTTTTTCCTCGATTGTAACTTCGCTGGTAAAATTTGTACTGTATAGCAAACTGGAATTCCGTCTCTTGATGCGAAATATTCTGCGGTGTATGAAAATAGGCGTATACCTCTGTGTAAATGATGGCTTGACCCGACGAATTGGCCGTGTACAAAGTGATCCGAGTAGAAGTGCTTCCATTGACGCCCGCGTGTCTGGTTCTTGGATGATGTACCAGAATAGGCAACTGTTTTTTTTTTTTTCTTGTTTACTCTGCCGAAAGAGGCGTTGGTTAGTATTATTGTTAAGAAATTCGAAGTGATGTTGCATTAGTTAACCTCGGGGTTAGGAACTTAGCGTCATTTTTTTTTATGGACGCGTATTTCATAGACGCCTCATGTTCGTTCGTTTTTTTTTTCTGATCGATGGTTGAATGCTATCTGGAATAGTGATGCTTGTGCCAATGTTTTTACAAGGTATTTTCTAAAGTTCTTGGCGCTAGACCCGGAAACGAGCATCTCACAGCCATGCAAGCATTTTTCTCTAATTTTTTGGGGACGTTTTTTCAACGTATTTTTAACTCCCATTGGCTCACGACGTGAAATGCAAAAAAAAAAGCAAGCTTAGATCCTGAACAAAACGATGCTTTTTTTAGTAGAGCAAAAGATCTTTTTGCGTGTGTCTTCAAAATTGGTGCTCAACACACGACTTTCGTAAATCAAATTGTGAAGATGTTGTTTGAACTGAAGTCGGAGAATTGAATATTTTAAACACGAAGTCCTGTAAATGGCAAGATGTCCGATTGAAGGGGAACATTTGCACATCTCTTGCTTTTGAAATCAATTCTGGGCCGCCCTGAGAACTTGAGAATCTCTTGTATTCGAAAGCTTGTAAGTTTTTCTCTAATTTTTTTTTTAGAATGCAAGTTTCAACCGTTGTAATTTTTATGCGAGATGCGTATATTTTGGAATACGTGATGGCTGAAATCCGATTCTCCTTGCTGCAAAGAAAAAAGACTTTGTATTCGATATCAAGAGAAGTTCCCCCACATCCTCGTGTGCTTGTGAAAAATGCCCTTCATTCGAATATCGTAAGAAAGTGTGGGGCTTTCAAAGCCGTAACATGTAGGAATCGAATCTCTCTTTTTTTGTATTGGTTTATTTTTTCACCGAGTGACGATATCTCGGTAATATCGCAGTAGGCAGGCAAAGCCACAAATTTTTGTTTATGAAACCGACAGAATGCCTGTCATCATCTTCGAAATACAGTGATACCCTGAGATGCGGGCGTAATTGGTGCATCAAGAGTGTCCCTAAGTCGAGTATCATTTTCCCTTAGACTTACATTGTATCATTTTTAATTGGTGTTTTATGGACAAAATACTCACCATAATTCCATGAAAATAAAAATTGTCTCCCAATGGAAACTGATTCAATCAATATATTTTAACGCAATATGGACATTTGGGGAATTGAATACTGATACCTCTGTACAGTACATAGAAATGTTGGCATTCTCTGAAAAAATAACATTCAAGTGAAAAAGAGAGAAGGAAGTCCCTCTATGCTGGAGGTAATTTTTTAAATTAGCTAGATGGATGGTAAATTGGTGAGAGAAATACCCAAGAACTTTTCTTACATCAATTTTAGGGTTGGAAATATCTGTTTCTTTAATTTGCCGTGAAACAATATTTGCGATTTCATCACAAAATGTCCCTATGTGAAGTCAGTGTCCTCATGTTGGGCCTTTTTTTATTCATTTTTTATGGGAAAATAAGTGTCCTTTTGTTGAATTGTCTGCATGTGGGGGTCTCACTGTATAGCAGCTTTTTTAAACCATAGAAGAAAAAAATGATTAAAGAAATGCTTCCTAGGGTGGGCATTGATCCTACGCTTCCTTTGTGATTCCATATTTTGAATACTTCCCGTGTTGAGATTACAGCGCGTCACTTGCTCAGTTCTTTTTTGGATACCTGGCAGCTTTTGAGGTCTTGTTGGATTCTAATTTGCATATGATTAAGGGCTGTGTACCGTACTACAACAAAAGGCGCTTTTGTCTCCCACTTTGACGTGGCCTCAAGGTCAGAAACTTGCGAGGTTTGATTCAGAAGTTCTGTCCGATTCTCTTAATGGTGTCTTCTTGGATGGAGATGAACCTAATTTTTTATGAAGTACAGTAGTAATGTGTTAAGTACTGTGTGCGGCACAAATGGAACAATTTTTGCTTTCGAAGTTGAAGTGGAGGAATAACAAAGAGTTGAAAGCTCATTCCGTCTACGGGCACAATCTCCTTTTACAACGATTATCTCTATACAGTATAATGATATGCAAAAATATTCTCTCTTTAACGATTTCGTGAATTTTGTTGTATAGAGAGAGTGTATTTTTATATGCCAAAATTAAGTTCATTTGCCGTATCCAAATTATATTTACTTGCGGCTTGGATGCCACGAACGATTTCAATTGATAAAAACGTTTCGGTGATCTCACTGCCGAAAACATTTTTACTTTCGAAAATTCTCAGCATGTCTATTTTTTGAAGTTATTGATGCTACTGTAAATGCGAAAGTGGTTTCTGTCAAATGCCAGTTGACGAGCAGGAAATTTTCTTGGTTAGGACTGCTAAAAAAATCCTTAGCGAATATAAATCGGATTGTTTTCGTTTGTAAATGTCCACCTAAAAAGATCGGCAACTTGGAAGAATTTCTAGGTACTGAACTGGTGACATTATGAGCATTACCTCGCACGTTTCTGTTCTGTATTTTTCTGGGCATACCCCTGGTGAGTTCACGAGAAAAATACTTGTGTGTGAAAGGTTATTGGCCTTGGAATCCTGGTTGGCCGCCTACTGCGATACGGCTCATTACCTCCCCCGAACTTCCACAGCAAATTTCACTAAGGGCACTTAGCTACACTTACTGTAAATTTAGTCGTTTGTAGGTTCAATTGCAACCCGCTGGTTTAGATTTCAGTATTGATATTCTAATATTTATTAGAAGCGCCGGCCGTGTTGATATTTTTGGAATGGTGCGTTGTTGGCGTTTTCCGATTTTTTTTGTTGATGCCATCGGGATCTATGAATACAATTATGTTTGCAGGAGTTTGAGAAATTTCGAACGAAGTGCTGGGCTTGTTCGTTCCTTTTTTTTTTCTAATGGGCAAACCCGTTGTTGATGGGCGAGAAATAAATGAAACCTCGTCGCCGTGCGAACGAGTCATGTTCGAGCGCTTTTGATTTATATTATTTCATCTACATTGATGTATTTTCCCACGTTATTCTCTGAACATGATAGATTTTTGATGATTTGGTCAAGAGTGACAGAATTTCCATGTCGCTCTAGCGATTTCATAATTTTTATTGGCAATTTGGTGACGGTCACAGGATGGGTTTTCGTTTCTCTGCACTCGTAGGCCGATTGTAACCTGGTTGTTTATTCATAGGAATTCTTCTATTTATGTCAAGATGAACGTAAGATACGGATCCCTCGCCGGACTAATCAAGTCTCAAGAAGACCTTTTTTTCTGTAAAATAAGGGGATTATGTTTATTTATCCCAAGGGGTTTTCTCAGGCACTAAGACTAAGAAAAAGAGCTTTGCAAAGAGTGTCTCATCGTGGACATGCCTGCGCCATGTGTTCCTTGGAGGCTCTTGGAATATCCTGGGTTGAAGTATGATTTGAGTGGTTTTAATCAAGAAGGTGACGGAAGAAATACCCAGGGATGAAAATACGCGAGCAGGTGTGTTGAACACCTGGAGCAATAAGCTGGAAGATTCGTGGGAAGTACAAGTGTGCCAAACCCTCGCCAGAGAAAAAGAACAGGATGAATGTTCTTCATTCTCTCTATAGGACGATGTAGAAAATTCTACTAATAGTGTGATAATGCCACAGTACATCTCGTGTAAACCGTTTTGGAATGGTATGCCGTTTCTTTGAAAATCAATAGCGAATTGCTTAAAATTCACGACCAGGACTCATCTTCTCACTTACTTGCATTCCTTTTGAGATATATCTTCAATTCTTACATGTTTCATGGTTGAAAATCATTTCAGTATGAGGAAGCTTTTGGTTTTATGTACAGGGTACCCAAGTGGGGAAATTGGTGCACACTGGGGATTTGTTTGTAATTCTACACAGTGACCCTGCTGTGCACCTGAAGTGTACCAAATTTCTTCTGTTGCACATGCATATCCCCAATGTGCACCAATTGTGTGTCCACACCAGGATTACTCAGGGTCACATTTGTAAACAAATAAGTTACACCAAGGTTACACTTGGTGCATTTGCGTGATGCTCCTGTTATTTCACATTTGTGCACCAAGTGTAACCCTGGAATGGTAGCAAAATTTCCTTTACAGGAGTGCACACTTGTACCCCCAGAATATCCCATATGCTCCAGTTGTGACCCTGGTGTGCACCTACTGTGGGGTCACAGCAAAAATAGCTCCCCACTTGGGTAGATACAGTGGTGTAGTGTAGGTTTATTTTGCGAATTCAAGTTAAATTTAACCTTGCTGAGTCAAACCTCCCCATGTGAATTTTGTTTAGCCCCCTTCTTGACTTTCTTATGAGCAGTGTAATGTAGACCTCTCCAACTCAAAGACTTATAAACCTGAACCTCTAGAACTCAAATATTGAGAGGCTTTAATTCTTGGGACCCAGTGGGAAGAGCAGTAAAAATTTTACTTGGTAATTATCAAGAAGAGTGATAGATTAATTGGGCAATAGATTAATTGAGGGCTCGCATTCTCTCAAGTCATTCACCCAGCAGTTCAAGGTAAAGATAATCATCAATTTCACCTTTTTGTAGTTCTTGATTTTTGTTTAGCAAAAATGTTCGTTCCCCAGCTCAAAACTCTCCGTGTCGAATTTGTTGGCTGCTTCTTAGTTTGACTTGAAAGGTTTGTATTGTACTGTTATACTAGGTGGAGTCTTTCTCTACATTAAAATTGGACAAGAAAACTTTGCTGTAAATAGACGGGATCCTTGTAGAGAGAGTCTGCCTGTATTACACTTTAATGCAAGTGAAGGGGAACAAGAGAGCAAGGTAATGATGGATGCCTTGGTTTTGTACTTACTTTGAGGAGTACAGTACTGGACTGTGATATCTTTTGTCACATGAAAACCTGTTCCACGTACTGTATTTCTGAGGATCATTGAGGAAGTTACGCGCACTCTCGGTGTGTAGGAACACATACAAGCATATACAGGATGTCAGGATCACGTTATTGATGTCAACTGCGATGAATTTAGCTCTATATGCAGTCCGCCGTTCAGTTTTCCCCTCCCGATACAAGAGAATCGGATTCGCTTCCCTCTGACGCTCTCCCGGCCGGACACGTGTAACCGCGTTCTCGAATGATACTGTGTAATACTGTAATGTGCTGTACTGTGAAAACAGGAGGAACATATATTCTGCGTTATATTCACGGTGAGGGGCATTGTTTCTTAGGTCCCGCTTCAGATGTGGAAATCCGGCGTGGGCATTTGGGTGGGCGAAGACGTGCTGACTAGGAAGAAGCGTTTCATGTGCGGCTTGCTGGAGGTAATTTTTTAAATTAGCTAGATGGATGGTAAATTGGTGAGAGAAATACCCAAGAACTTTTCTTACATCAATTTTAGGGTTGGAAATATCTGTTTCTTTAATTTGCCGTGAAACAATATTTGCGATTTCATCACAAAATGTCCCTATGTGAAGTCAGTGTCCTCATGTTGGGCCTTTTTTTATTCATTTTTTATGGGAAAATAAGTGTCCTTTTGTTGAATTGTCTGCATGTGGGGGTCTCACTGTATAGCAGCTTTTTTAAACCATAGAAGAAAAAAATGATTAAAGAAATGCTTCCTAGGGTGGGCATTGATCCTACGCTTCCTTTGTGATTCCATATTTTGAATACTTCCCGTGTTGAGATTACAGCGCGTCACTTGCTCAGTTCTTTTTTGGATACCTGGCAGCTTTTGAGGTCTTGTTGGATTCTAATTTGCATATGATTAAGGGCTGTGTACCGTACTACAACAAAAGGCGCTTTTGTCTCCCACTTTGACGTGGCCTCAAGGTCAGAAACTTGCGAGGTTTGATTCAGAAGTTCTGTCCGATTCTCTTAATGGTGTCTTCTTGGATGGAGATGAACCTAATTTTTTATGAAGTACAGTAGTAATGTGTTAAGTACTGTGTGCGGCACAAATGGAACAATTTTTGCTTTCGAAGTTGAAGTGGAGGAATAACAAAGAGTTGAAAGCTCATTCCGTCTACGGGCACAATCTCCTTTTACAACGATTATCTCTATACAGTATAATGATATGCAAAAATATTCTCTCTTTAACGATTTCGTGAATTTTGTTGTATAGAGAGAGTGTATTTTTATATGCCAAAATTAAGTTCATTTGCCGTATCCAAATTATATTTACTTGCGGCTTGGATGCCACGAACGATTTCAATTGATAAAAACGTTTCGGTGATCTCACTGCCGAAAACATTTTTACTTTCGAAAATTCTCAGCATGTCTATTTTTTGAAGTTATTGATGCTACTGTAAATGCGAAAGTGGTTTCTGTCAAATGCCAGTTGACGAGCAGGAAATTTTCTTGGTTAGGACTGCTAAAAAAATCCTTAGCGAATATAAATCGGATTGTTTTCGTTTGTAAATGTCCACCTAAAAAGATCGGCAACTTGGAAGAATTTCTAGGTACTGAACTGGTGACATTTTGAGCATTACCTCGCACGTTTCTGTTCTGTATTTTTCTGGGCATACCCCTGGTGAGTTCGCAAGAAAAATACTTGTGTGTGAAAGGTTATTGGCCTTGGAATCCTGGTTGGCCGCCTACTGCGATACGGCTCATTACCTCCCCCGAACTTCCACAGCAAATTTCACTAAGGGCACTTAGCTAAACTTGCTGTAAATTTAGTCGTTTGTAGGTTCAATTGCAACCCGCTGGTTTAGATTTCAGTATTGATATTCTAATATTTATTAGAAGCGCCGGCCGTGTTGATATTTTTGGAATGGTACGTTGTTGGCGTTTTCCGATTTTTTTGTTGATGCCATCGGGATCTATAAATACAATTATGTTTGCAGGAGTTTGAGAAATTTCGAACGAAGTGCTGGGCTTGTTCGTTTCTTTTTTTTTTCTAATGGGCAAACCCGTTGTTGATGGGCGAGAAATAAATGAAACCTCGTCGCCGTGCGAACGAGTCATGTTCGAGCGCTTTTGATTTATATTATTTCATCTACATTGATGTATTTTCCCACGTTATTCTCTGAACATGATAGATTTTTGATGATTTGGTCAAGAGTGACAGAATTTCCATGTCGCTCTAGCGATTTCATAATTTTTATTGGCAATTTGGTGACGGTCACAGGATGGGTTTTCGTTTTTCTGCACTCGTAGGCCGATTGTAACCTGGTTGTTTATTCATAGGAATTCTTCTATTTATGTCAAGATGAACGTAAGATACGGATCCCTCGCCGGACTAATCAAGTCTCAAGAAGACCTTTTTTTCTGTAAAATAAGGGGATTATGTTTATTTATCCCAAGGGGTTTTCTCAGGCACTAAGACTAAGAAAAAGAGCTTTGCAAAGAGTGTCTCATCGTGGACATGCCTGCGCCATGTGTTCCTTGGAGGCTCTTGGAATATCCTGGGTTGAAGTATGATTTGAGTGGTTTTAATCAAGAAGGTGACGGAAGAAATACCCAGGGATGAAAATACGCGAGCAGGTGTGTTGAACACCTGGAGCAATAAGCTGGAAGATTCGTGGGAAGTACAAGTGTGCCAAACCCTCGCCAGAGAAAAAGAACAGGATGAATGTTCTTCATTCTCTCTATAGGACGATGTAGAAAATTCTACTAATAGTGTGATAATGCCACAGTACATCTCGTGTAAACCGTTTTGGAATGGTATGCCGTTTCTTTGAAAATCAATAGCGAATTGCTTAAAATTCACGACCAGGACTCATCTTCTCACTTACTTGCATTCCTTTTGAGATATATCTTCAATTCTTACATGTTTCATGGTTGAAAATCATTTCAGTATGAGGAAGCTTTTGGTTTTATGCACAGAGTAGATACAATGGTGTATTGTAGGTGTATTTTGCAAAATTCAAGTTAAATTCAACCTTGCTGAGTCAAACCTCCCACTATGTGAATTTTTTTTACCCCCTTTCTTGACTTTCTTAAGAGCAGTGTAATGTAGACCTCTCTAACTCAAAGACTTTTAAACCTGAACCTCTAGAACTCAAATAATGAGAGGCTTTTATTCTTGGGACCCAGTGGGAAGAGCAGTAAAAATGTTACTTAGTAATTATCAAGAAGAGTGCTGGATTAATTGGGCAAATGTCCCCCTGCCCTCAAGTTTCGCATTCTCTCAAGTCATTTACTCAGCAGTTCAAGGTAAAGATAATTACCAATTTCACCTTTTTGTAGTTCTTGATTTTTGTTCAGCAAAAATGTTTGTTCCCTAACTCCAAACTCTCCGTGTTGAATTTTTTGGCTGCTTCTTAGTTTGACTTGAAAGGTTTGTATTGTACTGTTCTGCAGTATTACTCTGCATCAAAATTGGACCAGAAAAATTCGCTGTAGAGAGACAGGATCCTTGTAGAGAGAGTCTGCCTGTATTACGCTTTAATTCAAGTGAAAGGAACGAAGTGAGCGAGGCAATAATGGATGCCTTGGTTTTGTACTTACTTTGAGGAGTACAGTAGTGGACTGTGATATCTTTTGTCACATGAAAACATGTTCCACGTACTGTATTTCTGAGGATCATTGAGGAAGTTACGCTCACTCTCGGTGTGTAGGAACTCTCATACAAGCATATAACACGTTATTGAAGTCAACTGAGATGAATCAAGCTCTATATGCAGTCCGCCGTTCAGTTTTCCCCTCCCGATACAAGAGAATCGGATTCGCTTCCCTCTGACGCTCTCTCGGCCGGACATGTTTAACCGCGTTCTCGAATGATGCTGTGTAATACTGTAATGTGATGTACTGTGAAAACAGGAGAAACACATATTCTGCGTTATATTCACGGTGAGGGGCATTGTTTCTTAGGTCCCGCTTCAGATGTGGAAATCCGGCGTGGGCATTTGGGTGGGCGAAGACGTGCTGACTAGGAAGAAGCGTTTCATGTGCGGCTTCTGCGCCGAATACTCGAGCACCAACTCCTGGAACGTTCGCGTGCACGTCCGCAAGCACACCGGCGAGAAACCCTACGGTTGCAGGATTTGCGGACACATGTTTTCCTACAAAATGGCGCTCGTGCGCCATATGGAGGTGGCTCACGACATCAATTCGGGCGTTGATGAAGTCCGGTTCCGAAGGTTCAAATATAACTGACATCGGACCGGAATTTGAGCACTGTGCTGTGAAGGACTGAAGATCTAAAATCCTGCGTTTTCTTCGGTTTGTCTGTCTGTATATCTGCTGGTAGATCCTATATTGAGGGTGACGAGACGGTTGAGCGTATCTCCGAACAGCGCGTGCGAAAGGAGCGAGTGTCCACGAAAATATAAAGACGGTGAACATGACTAATTAAACCGAAGGAAGTACAGTTGAACCTCAAGAGCTTACCTATTTTCAAGTCCCTGTCAGAATTACCTCTCGAAGGCTTCAAACCTCCGTAACTCGATTATTCTGGAGGTCTTCTGTCTATTATTTTTTTTACACAGTAAAGAGAAAAGCAATAAAAAGTGTTATAATGTGTTTTAAAACCTAGTGGAAGACTAATTCTGCAAATGAACCCTTGCCTTCAAGTTCAGCGTCCTGTCAACTCATGCAAGAGGATTTAAGGCCCAGAGTATCGCCAATTAAATTTTTCTGTAAATCTCTTTCAATTCCCCGATAAAAATGCTTTGTTTCCCTAACTCAAAACCTCCTCAAGTCGATTTTCTTCTTACATGGCCCTTGAAGTTGTACTTGAAGAGGTTCAACTGTTATTTGCAGGGAAGATAAGAAGGCACTAGTTTCGTTCGGAGCAAGTCCTCGGCATGCGCTGTTTTGGCCACGCGCTCGACTATCCAATTACTGTACTGTCGCCGTGATCCGTTTTGAAAAATGTTAGTGCGAGATTTTAGCTGTTAACGGTTTTCCTGTCAGACAACGGCTATGTTCTCGGTACGGTAATGTTTTACTTAATTGTATTTCCCGCTTCGTTTTTTATTAGGAGGCATTGAAATCTCGAGGCTGTATTGAGGCCGCAAAGTTCATCGCTCAAATTTATTCGACGGTTTCGTACGATTCAGTTAACCTTGAGGTCATCTTGGAAGATCATTAGCGGGTGGCATGAAGTTTTTTTTTTTCCTACTTGTACAGATGCTAACGAGTGCTTCGGAAGAGATGGCGGTTTCCTTAGAGAAGTAAGTTTAACTGTTTGGTCGTTAAGTTTTGATTGCGATGAGATGTAGAACATGCATCTGATGCCGTGGCGCATGTCGAGCAACTTAGTAAGAAAGCAACAGTATTTTTTGTGGCGTTTCTCTTTGTGCTACGCAAATTTTGTAAATTTTGAGATCTCGCTTGTTGACCCTTGCTACGCTTTTTTGCAGTATTGTAGAATAGGCTTGTAAATTCGGACCCGGCAGGAAAGAAGAGTATTGTATGAATCCGAATGGATTTGACTTTTTTTTTGGAGTGTAAAAATCTGATGATGCGAAAAGTTGAGTATCGGGAGGCCGTTGAAAAGAAGAAAGTGTGATACGGTTTGTTTTTGTTGGCATAGTTTTAAAAAGAAAAAATGAAACGGGAGTGAGGTTGCATTCAGTTGACAAAATGAATAGGAAACCTCGTTTATACGGCCATATTTGAATAGCTGTTTTTTTATTGCGTGCTTTTGAACTGCATAAGCATTTGTTCGCACTATCTCGAGCAGGTGCGTTGAAAAAAAAAGTGACATTTTGAAACTCCTGAAATCAATTTTTTTATTATTTTCCTTGACGCGAGTGTTCATGATGATTCATGTCGCGTTTATCTTCAGTAGCCATCTTAATGAGTCAGTTTTGTTACAATTGCGTTTAAAAAGACGCGGAAGTTTTTTTCGGAATAGGACTACACTTGATTCTCGATAAGTCGAATTTTACTTTGTGTCAAATTCTTTTTTTCTCAAAGTACCTTTCAGAATTCCCCTGAAAACAAGGCATGAAAAACCTCCCTTACTCGAAGGCGTTCCCCGTCGAACGTATGAAATTCGAATTTTCTGGAAGCTTTTTGGTCATTATTTTATTGACACCAGAAGGAGAAAGCATTAAAAATGCACCGTGATTTGTTTTTGAAGACAATTTCTGGTAACGCTTCTTTCTTTCCTCCAGCAAAATTTCTCGTTTTCCTAAAACCTCCCCCAACTCAAATTTTTCGAAACCTCCCCAACTCAAATGTGTTCGCTATTACAGTATCTTGAAGTTCGACATGAAAAGGTTCGACTGTAGTATGAAGCTATTGCGATGATCTGAGTCGCTTTGTGTATGTATGTTCTCGCACTGCATCCGGGGTGAGCCAAGGTTCACTAATTCGAATTCCGCTCCTAGCTTCTCCTTTAACGTGGATCTACCGCATTGATGCGAATAATCTGAGACGGACTATATTTTTCAAACCCTCAGTCTAACTGAAAAATATGCATGCTGGTGAATCCTATATTTTACGGGTATAGCTGGCTTCACGCGTTGCGTCAACAACTCCAAACAGAGTGTAAAAAAATAAAATTACGTAACTGTCCGAATTCATTACTGTACTGTACATTTCAAATTGAAACGGCGGATAAAGGCTTGCAGCTTTTCTCTTGAAGGACTTCGGCTAATTATATGAATGCGAGATCATTCAGAAAAACATCGCAGTTTGTAATAATTGAAGGGAAACGTGCCAGTTGCGTTTTGGATTCGCACTTGAGCTTAGAAGAAAATTAACTCTTACTCTTGCTGGCAATATAACCTACATTTTTGAGGCGGGGCAAAAATCGAGTCTCGTTTCATATGTTCCAGTGGGGCCACAGAAGAACAGTTTCTTGTCTCCGGGATTTTTTTTTCCTTCATCCCGCCTTTCCATTTCTCCTTCATTTTTTCAAGCGCTAGGGTTTTTTTTTCAAGTGTCCAATAATTTAATCGTTTGTTTCTTGCTGTGTCCGTATTTTGGGCCCTACTGTATTCATCTGTGATTAATTTTTCTGGGTCATCTGCATTCTGAATTATGAAATTTTTTTGGACACTTGTTTCCTGCTAAATGTCCTCCCGTGTAATTTCCCTTTGGGCTTTTTTTTTTTCCTCTCTGAAATTGGCATCCACCTTTGTCCTATATGATGACATTTCCTCATGAGTCATGACGCCCATGTATCGTGTTATAGTGGGGAGTTCCGAGGCTGCCTGTGGGTTCGGCATTACAGATCCACAATGCTCAAGTTTTCGCTGCAATGTGACCTTCAGTCATGCAGGGAATGCAGTTCAGATAAGAGATGATTATTTGATGGTTTTGGCCCACGTTCGCGCGGACGTGGTTATTCTGCTGGTCCCAGGAACCCTTGGTGGAATGGCGTCCGGGAGCCAACGTGTTGAAGGGCACGGACGTGGAGACCCGGCGAACCCGCTTTCTCTGCGGCCTGTGCATGAACTACTCCAGCTTGAACTCGTCCAATGTGCGGGTACACGTGATGCGTCACACGGGGGAGCGACCGTTTCAGTGCTCCGTGTGTGGCCGAGGGTTCATTCAACGCAATGTCATGACCTTCCATATGCGCCAGTCCCACGGGTTGTCCAGGAACGAGCGCTGGTCTCCCACCCGAAATGTTGCGGCTTTGTGAAGAAGCGGGCTCTGGTATCCAGGGATGATATGCAACGCGTACTGTACTTGACTTATTTACTCTACTGTACCGATGAAAATGAAGAAGCTCCCGAAAAGGGTGCACCTTTTATTTTTATTGATTTTATTTTATTTGCTGTTGTTGTGTGAATGATGTTTTACATACTACTGTATGTTCCTATCTCGACTCTGATTTCTAAAAAATCTGGGGGATCGTTGGGTGGACTTTTTTTTTTTGTTGGAACGTTGTGCAGTAAGGAGTGAAAACATTGTTACAGCAAACTCTTGAGGACCTGAGAAAAATTCTGGGTGCTGAAAAATTTGCTGTAACAAGATTCGTGTTTCTTGGAGCGTAGGACTGCAATTTTTTTTGAAAGCTGTAATAATTTTATTTCTATAGCAGAGATTTGTGAAGAATGAAATGCCTGCATTTCCAACTTCTTTTGACAAAATAATCAAGAAAATTCAAAATATGAATGTTCTTCTTTTAGACCTCCCCATTTTTACAGACTTTTATTCAACTTGACTTGGGGTATGTATGCATGTCTGTCTAAGGGATATCCAGATTTAGCTAAGTTTGCATCTGCAATTTAGCCCACTTTCAAATATCCAATCTAGCTGAAATTTTCCACACTTGTCAAACATTGATGACAATGCAGTGTTTCAAAATTTTAGAATTTTTGGATGACCACTAACTGTTCAAGTTGACAAAACATAAATTACTGTAAAACACACTTTTAACCCTTTTAAAACTGTTCAAATTGATTCAAATTTTGGGGCTGTATTTATCAAGCATTGCTTCAAACATTGTGAGAGTTTCAAAGTTTTGAAAGGAAAAGTAAAGTTTCTTTTTGAAAAGAAAGAAATTTTGAATATTTTTGAAGATGAGAAAAATCAATTTATAGTGACATCTACTCATTCAATAGATTTGGAACTTTTTCTACTTGTGGAACTAATGTATTTCTCCAAATTCTGTGATTTTTGTGTTTTTACATGTAAACAAGATCGCTTTTTACAACAAATTGTAAGCACTTTAAACTGAATTTGTAGGCCTCTTAATTATCTTGAAAAAAGGACATTTTTATTTAATATAGAAGATGCTAAGGTGTTCACAAAGGCCCCACACTTTGATTAGACCACTATCCAAGGAAATTGTTTGAAAAAGTTCATTTTCCCCATTTTAGTGCATAAAATTATATTTCTATGTTTATTGTGAGAATATCATGATCTTACGAAAGTACTGTGTAAGCATAAGCAAGCAGAAAATGCATGTGTAAGAAGAGATTTATTCCCTAAGAACTGGATGTTACCTAAAATGTAACTGTATCTTTTTAACATGCATTTCTATAAAAATTAACCATTTCTGAATGCAAAAAAACTTTTTACCCTACATTTTGATTAGAGCTTTGTACTTCCTGCAATTTTAATTTTTATCTACAAAAGATTTGCATTTATATCTTTGAAAGTTTTTGCACAGATTGGGTTTTCCCATATCGTGTCAGTTATCTAAAATTGCTATGGCTTGTGCACACGTAATTGAAGCAACAAAAAAATTATACTGGGATCACGTAGGAAAATTGGTTCTGTATGATGAAACTTTAGAAACATTTTCCTTATTTTAGAAGACACTGTCAGGACCAAGAAAAAATCTTAGAGCAAAAACAAAATGTATAACAAAATTGATTATAACATAATTTTACTACTGTATATATTTTGTTGCTTAGGTATTTAATTGAGATTTCTTCTGTGGGTGATTTTTGAGAAAATTCCAAGTACAGTAGAGTACAGCGGATGAGTGTTGTCTCAGTGAAGGATTAATCCGGTTCCCTTGTTTTTACGATGCTTTTGCGCTAGAAAGTCTAAAACTGCATTGAGTACAAAGTTCAAGTTGCATAAATTAGGGCATTGGGTTTGCATAATTTTGACAGCAGATTCCGCGCTGAGCGAAGCATTCTTCGGGAAATTTAGGTTATTTTCAAAATAAAGATGAGTGAAGATCAGGTGAAGCAGAAGGGCCATCAGCATAAATATTTGTTCATCCCCTTGAGAACCGGAAAAAGGAAGTGTGTCGCCGATTTTCCTCTTTTTTTGCTCCATCCGTGAGTCACTGCCTTGACCGTGAATTGAGGATTTTTGAATTCTCGAGTGCCTAGGAATGTATTCTGCAGTGATATCCCAGAATAGGAGTACGAAATGTCAAAAAAGGAATGGAATAACCAAGATGAATACATTTGTCAACTTTTTCCTTTTTCATCACAATAAAGGACGACCCGTTCTTTTGGGTTAATCGGGTGATTGGGCAATGCTATTTTGGTGATTGCTTGTTTGCTTTGAAAGACCTTTATGGTATTTGTGTCATAGCAAAATCTAGAAGAGCAGTGTGATACTTTTTTGTCAATATTGTTACCTTTTGTGATATTGTATTACAAAGCTAACTTAACGCAACGCTTACTATAAAAAAATCTTAAGTTATATTGGATTCACTGAAGTACCATGTAAACCTTTTTTCTGGACATCTAAAAAAATGAAGTGCATGTCCCACTTGGACATGCACATCTATACATCTTCTTTCATATATATTCTTTCTTATTTCATATGTATCTTCTTTATCTTCTTTCATATATTTTGATGTGCGTAATAATCATGACACATGATCAATTCTTTTAAAATTTTAAATGGCTAAAAAACGGTATAAACAATTTTAAGATTAAAAATAACATTGAATTCTTTTTTATATTGACTTTTTCAAAATTTTAAAATGACTGAATCAAAAATATAAATTTTTTCGACAGTATGGTGAATTTTATTATTGATTGTATTGATTGAAAAATTTAGGGTACATGCGTCGTGTTGGAGTACATTTTTAGCCAATTTTTCTTCAGCAAAATCAAGTTGAGTACCTTATTTGAGGGTTTGTGGTACAGTACTTGGGTAAATACTGTACGTTATAATTTATTCACAACTCTTGCTTGCGTGATTTTTTTTTTTACATGTGTCGTATTAAATCAATCTGGCGTCATTTTGGTGTTGGCTTAGAATAGTGGAAGTGAAAAGCTATTTGTGGTGCAGTAGTGGTGCTTCCAAAGCTAATGTAAAACAAGATGCTTGCCTGAGTGGGGAGCTATTCTTTGTGTGACCCCACAACTGGTGCACACTGGGGTCACAACTGGTGTACATGGGCTATCCTGGGGTTACAAGCATGCACCTCTCTAGGTGAAATTTTGCTACCATTCCAGGGCTAAATTTGGTGCACAAATGTGACATAACAGGAGTATCACACAAATGCACTAACTTTAACCTGGGTGTAATGTATTTGTTTACAAATGTGACCCTGAGTAATCCTGGTGTGAGCACACAATTGGTGCACATGAGGGATATACACCCTATTTGAGTAATCCTGGTGTGAACACACAATTGGTGCACATGAGGGATATACACCCTATTTGGTGGAACAGTTTTTTTTTACATTTGGTGCACAAATGTGACATAACAGGAGTATCACACATATGCACCAACTGTAACTGGGGTGTAACGTATTTGTTTACAAATGTGACCCTGAGTAATCCTGGTGTGAAGACACAATTGGTGCACATTAGGGATATACTTGTGCAAAAGAAGAACTTTGGTACACTTCAGGTGCACAGCAGGGCCACTTTGTAGAATTACAAACATATCCCCAGTGTGCACCAATTTTCCCACTTGGGATGGTTGAAGTTTTAACAGGGATGGCCTTATTCTGTTCAACCCTATTTGGTGGAACAGTTTTTTTTTACATTTGGTGCACAAATGTGACATAACAGGAGTATCACACAAATGTACCAACCGTAACCTGGGTGTAACTTATTTATTTACAAATGTGACCCTGAGTAATCAAAAAAATCCTGGTGTGAACACACAATTGGTGCACATTAGGGATATACTGTACATGTGCAAAAGAAGAACTTCGGTACACTTTAGGCGCACAGCTGGGTCACTGTAGAATTACAGACATATCCCCAGTGTGCACCAATTTCCCCACTTGGAATGGTTGAAGTTTTAACAGGGATGGCCTTATTCTGTTCCACCCTATTTACTTTACCTGTTTGAAACGGACGCAAGAATGAGTGGGTCGAAAAGAATTTGCTTCTGCTCCTGCTTCCGTGACTTGAACTTCCTATTGCCCCCTTTTTCATCATCATCCCGCTTTCAATGCACCCATCAGCAACAATTGGAGGAATGGCGACCGGGCTCGAACATTTGGCAAGGGGTGGACACGGTGTCGGGCAAGAGACGCTTCCTGTGCGGCTTTTGCAGAAATTACACGAGTCTCAATTCGCACAACGTCGTTGTGCACACTCGGTGGCACACCGGGGAACGACCGTTCTCCTGTCCAGCCTGCAACAAAGCGTATGTGCAGAAGCAGACACTGCTTGTGCACGTCAAGAACTGCCACCCGGACGTGTTCCCGCTCATGACTGGACCCGCCAGATTATAATGCTGTTTTTTCAGGTTTTTTTGTTGTTGTGTCTAATTTCATCGAGTCGATGGCGCCAATTCCGAGACGCTTTTTTTTCGTTTCCATTTTTGGCAGTTTCTTATAAAAGAGAGTTTTTTTTTCATTTGTACGGTAGTGTATATGGTAAATGCTTGGGAGCGCGTATGATGGGGAATTTCTCTAAAAGGCTTGCTGGTTTCCAAAAAAAAAATTGTGTTCTTTGCATTTTAGGCGAGGGAAAAACTGTTGAATCATGTTTAGTTGACTTGTTTTTTGTGCGAAATTCTTACGTCAATCCCTTGAGAAATTAATTTTTGAATTGTATGGAAAGATATCTGGTCTCTCTTCGTGAGGAAAAAGTAGAAGAATTTTGAACATACTGTAGTATTTTCTCAGAATTTAATTCAACATTTTGCGGGCTTGTTTTAAAGAAGGGGTTAAAAAATGCACGATGCTGCTTTTTTTTCATTCTTTCTTCGGTCTCTTGGCCAGAATTTTAGTGCATGAAATGTTGAATATCTAAGGTGCTCGAAAACCAATTTCAGTTATTTTGCCAATGCTGCTTTTTTGGTCCATATTTCTTTCAATCCTTCGACCAAAAAGGCTGAATATGACAAAGTAAGTTGGGAAGAATTTTTGTCTCTCATCGTTAGAAGCAGGTTGAAAATTTAGAATATCTACTCGGAAATGATCTTAACATTTTGCCATTTTTGCTAATTTTGCGTCAATAATTCATTCTTCAATCCAGTGACGAGAGAGTGAATATGTGAAATTAGGTTTTGAGTTGTGGGAAGAATGTTGGTCCCTCATCGACAGAAAATGAACGGAATATCTAGTCAGAATTATTTGAAACATTTCGCCAGTGCTGCTGAAGGGGTTTTTTATAATTAAAGTTATGGTTGACAATTATTGAAACATAATTTTTTAGTTATACTGTAGAAGGCCACCAAATGCAGGCTAATGAATAATAAAAATTTGGGTTGCGTAGATTCTTAGAAGGCATTCTTAACAATTTTAGAAGTAATTTCAATTCTATTCGGAATATCCTCGTCAGAGAATGAAAGCTTGGGCATTTTTTGAAGTTTTTTTAAACTTCATTTCGAAATGAGTTCTCCAGACGTTTTTAATCGAAAAGTTTCTGTTTCTTTCTCTTTTTAAATCACTGATTTTACGGGGTAATGCAAATCTTTTTTTTAAATTAAAAATAATCAACTGAAAATGATTCATCGGTTTTTGCTCGCAATCTAATGATGGATGTGTGTGTGTGTGTGTGACTCGCAAGTCTTTTGAGAAACATTATGTAACCTTACTCCTGTCCCACCTGAAGACGATGTTCTCGGTTGAGTAACGTATGCTTTTAAGCGAGTGATACCAAGGGTTGAAAATGGTGTATTCCGTTGATGTGAAAATGAGGTCGCTCGCCGTTCAAGTTGCATTTTTTTTATATATACAATTCGAAATCGAATTAGTTCATTTCGATCTTGAGCTGTGAATATCTTTGTATGTAAAAAAAAAGGTCAATCGGCTTCCTATTTCAACGTTGAAAGTTGAATTTTGAAATTAATTGATCAGTTTTTTACTCGGGTCTGAAGAGGTAGACGTTCAGAGAATTCCCCTGAAATCGGAAGAAATTTTTTTTTTAATTTCTTTCAATTTTTTAAACCGCTTTGTCATCGATGAAACATCGAGTTGTGGGGCACATTTTTGTTGCTCCGTGATTCAGTGGTATGATTTATAATCGTTGGTTTGTTATTTCGTCAGTGAAGTTAAGACCGACTTTTGAAGCTTTGGAATCGTGTTTATATCATGTGTGTGGGTATGAAGAACGTGCGAGTAAAAGCTGTTCAAGTGTCGTTCATTTTATTCAAACGGATTATTTGATGACATTGTTTTCTTCATCTTTCAGCTCTTCTTACAATTTCAGATATAAGTTTAGGTTTTGTTCTTCTGCACTTAAGCGATAATGGCCTGCAAAAAGTGTGACCAACCAAAATTGATCAGACTTATGCCCACTGAAATGTCTGCGATAACACTGAGATTAAATGGGTTACCCAATTCAGACCTCAGGCAAAAAAAAAATTACGAAATTGACCCTTCATTTGTATGATATGGCAAATAGTGAAATCCGGGGTGTCCACAGATTCTTGAAATACTGTAGTATATAAAACAGTAAACTAATTCTATTATTTGACAGAAGGTGGAACAATTCCTTTTTTGAATTGAATACAAAGGGGGTCCCAAGATGTGGCCATGAAAACGTTTTAGGCTGTTTCCATAAGTTGGAAAAAAGGCAAACTTCATCTGTTATTGCCATAGACTTCAATGGTAAAATGTTAATTAATTCTCACGTTCTAGCAAAGAATTTGAAGAAGTACTCCAAAATTTGTATGAAAATGTGTTTTCAAGTGTCCATAAGTCAAATTGTCTGTATGTCGGGGTCTCGATGTATTCTCAAATGAAAATGAAACCGTGATGTACCGTATATTGGCGATGAATAAGATCCATTTCACAAGAATTTCAAACAAGGGAAAACCATACGTTAACCTTCATTACGTTTATCCTCGTAGCTCTTGATCTCAAAATATTACGTGAATCCAGGTATGGATGATAATCATGAAAGCCTTGGCAACAATGCGCAATTGGACGGCTCGACTTCAAGTCAACTTCTCGCACGAGTTCAGGACCTTGCACAGCCCGCATTTGAAAGTTCCAGTGAACTCATCAACAGTTTGGAGGAACTTGCCCTCAGTCATGCTAATGGCACTTCGTCGTCGCAGGGATTCCCTGCATACGACGTAATGAATTCTGCACGTTTCCAAGATCCCGTAGTGCGTTCTTTTCGTCGGGAAGACGACAAGTATTCGAAACCCTCGGAAGACTTTGCCCTCTTTCGGAAATCGTTCCCGGTGAAGAAGTTTGAAGAGGCCTTGGGCAGAACGGGTCGTTTGAGCTCCGCCCTGAAGGAAATTTTGCAAAGTGCGGAGGATTATGCGAAACTGAAGGTGGATCCCAAGAGGACAGACAAGGATGAAGCGGTCGCGCAGAAAGATTATATGCTGTCTTCCATGTTTTTGCTGACGAGCAGCCAGGATTCCAAGTGGGGATTTCGTAGTGAAACTACCAGGGGTCGATCTGCCGAAAGTTCTCAGGATATAAATTTATATGATAGAACAGGAAAACAATTACAGTAATTAATTTGTCCGAAGGTTGCCTCCAAGTCTTTTGAGGTAATTCCGCCATTTTCATCGACAGCCGCCGCATTCTCATCCCAAGTGGCGGCTGTTGATGGAAATGGCGGCAACCCTTGGAATTAATTTTGTTCCGTTATTTTCATCGACAGCCGCAATCTCAACCGCCAATTGTGTTGAGAATGTGGCGGCTGTCAATGAAAATGGCAAAATTTATAAACAATTAATGGGGCAACCCTTGGATTTAAAGCAATGTCAATTTCAAGAATTTCGAAGGGAAACCTGAGGTCACGCAAAAAATCTACAGGATGAGCGCCTCATCTTTCGAGTCAAAGAGCAGAAAGATGCAAGGGTGACTTCTGGAAAATATGTTAAACTGGGCTGAATTTTCTTTTCCTTGTGCCAATAATTGTTTTTCAACACAATTGTATGCCGTTTCAGTTTCTATATTCCGAGAAAATGTGTTAAACCCCTCGTATATTTTGATGGAGGATGTGGACAGCTGATTTACGAATGTTGACTACCGCACCTTATTCTTTCCCTCTTGAAAAAAATGATAGAATTTTCGATGTTTACAACGAAGCCATCCGATACTGTCATCCTAGAAGCGCTCTTCTTGGATCAGTTTACTATGCCAGGTCTGGAGTGTTTTTGAATTGTGGAGACAAGCAAAAAGCCCTTGAGGACATTGACAGGGCTCTTAATTGTGATGTAAGTGTGGATGGTATCTTTTTGATGTTATAAAAGATTTTTCTGGTTTCAGTAGTGCGTGGCTTTTTTTCAAAAAGATTCTTCTGTATGCTAAATGTTGGCAAAAATATTTTCTTGATTTTTCTGGAAGTTTTAGAAAATTATTCATATTGTGAGACATTTTCCGGATGTCTTGGCGAACGTTTTCAGTTCAAGTTGTCTGTATACTGTATTTACTCAAGTACCACATTCACCTTTTTTTTCTCAAATTTCAGTTGAAATAAAGAGGTGCACGTCATAAGCAGGTACAAATTTATCAATACGTTTTAGGAAGCTATGTGTGCATTATACTTAATTATAAAGGAGAAATTTCAAACAAATGTAACAAGAAAACTTTTTTGTACTGAAAAAGTTGAAAATTGATCCAATTTTTGTTCAATTCATGTCTAAAGTCAAATTTTTTGAATTTATTTTTGAAATTTTGTGGTTTTAGATTCACTAAAAATTGGGGTGTGCATCTTACTCAGGTATAAGATTTTAGCCAAATTTCCAACTGAAAAACCCCTGTGCGTGCCTTACTCCAGGGTGCGTGGTACTTGAGTAAATGCTGTAAGACAAATCATCTGCATGTTTGGGATCCACTGCTTAAATACAGGATGGAGCAAAAAAGTGAACTGATTTTGGATGCAAAATAGCTTATAGTAGCAAATGAATAAAAAAAGCCAAATGAAAGCTTATTCAATACTTTATCAAACAGTTCTTTGGACCATGAAACTGCATACCATTTGAAAGGGAATTGAAGAAGCTTTTGTTCGGTTTTTTTTTTCATTACTGCAGCTTGATTCACTAACACAAGGTATTTTGAGTCAAAAATCGGTTCACTTTTTTTAGCCCACCCTGAACGATATTCAGCATCAAGTTTGATGGGGGTCTGTGTGCGTTTTGCCGTAGATTATCAACCACCTCTATGTGCTAAATTTTTAACCAAGTGCTCAGTGAAACTTCCTCGACACCCTAAGCCTCCTATTTCACTATATCAGGTCTCCAAGGAAACAAGAAGGCAATTCTACTTGAGGAAACACGAATGCTTGTATCCTCATCACGAGAAGGGTTTCCTGGACAACGTGCAAGGCTTGCTTGGCTTGAAGGACGCGTCATCGGAAAGTTTCACGAGGATCAAGGTAAATCATTGACCATATCCTCTTGGGAAATTTCAGAACATTTCCCTACAGAGTGAGGGCCCAGAGATGCAGACGTAATTGCTGTTATACGACCTTATTGTCCCTGTGTCGGAGCATCCATATATACGTTGGATCATACTTCATGGGAACATATTTGCGGTATACTCGAGCACCACGTGCATCTTTTTCCTCAAAATTGAGAGGGAAAACTGGATGCGCGTCATAGATGGGTTTAAATTTTTTAAAAAGTTAACACGCTCAAGTATATACGATTTTTAGTGGAAAATTTCGGACCAATTTTCCTGCGAAAACGTTTCAAAGGGCAAACTATTTTTTTGTGAAAATAAAGCGATTGACACTACGTTGAATTTAGGATCAATCCATGTCTAAATTGAATTTTGGGTAGTTTTTTTTTATATTCTACTGTTAAGAGTCACCAAGAATGGTGTACGCATCTTACTTAAGGATACAGTACAATTAAAGAAAAAATGACTTAAAAATCTTGGTGCGCATCTTATTTGAGGGTGTGTGGTACTTGAGTAAATACTGTACTGTACAATAATAGGTTTTCCTGATCATAACAAATCAGGAAAAAAGACCCCAAACAATTAAATAGAAGTGTTTTGTCAACTTCAAGATGCAGAAAATAGCTGAACAGGCGGAAATGACGCAGAATCTGATATTTTTGGCATCATATATAGCTCAAGAAACAAAACAAAAATGCAGGTATACTGCGACAGGTTTTAGAAAAAACTCTGAAAAAGGAGGCAGAAAATTAGCCTGTTTTGTATTGAATTAGATTAATTTTATGGTGAAATTTATTTTTAATTTGTGTGAATATGCGTAGCTCAAATTTTCAAGGGATATCAGAATTTATGAAAGCAAAATTCTTCTTGAAATGCTTGGGAAGCGTTTCTGTGTCAAGACATTGTCTGGATGACGGGGCTTATTTGTAAAGTGGCGAGCGCGTCTTCAAATCGAATCGTCCGCATTTCGGGGTTTCCGTGTGTCGGGATCCCACTACTGTGTATACCGCAGTATCAATATGTCGTTTGTATAATAGAAAGATGTAGAAGGTGTTGGGAAGTATGGCTATGACAAAGACGGACACCCGAGAAGAAAACATGAAGTTCGTGCGAGTACGCATCCCGATAATATCGCGATTAAAATCACTGGCAAGAAGAACTTGCTCATCGCGGGTGCGTCTGATGCCATCAAGCTCAAGTATTTGCCGGAACGCGGGAGATTTTACGTTGCCACTCGTCAGATTCAACCAGGTTATTCTCACCTTCTTTGGATCCTTTTTATATATGCAAACCCCGGAACTTGAAAAGCGGGGTTATTGATATTTTCACTGCTTTACTCTGAGCGAAAAAGCGAAGGAAAGAAAGACGCAGGAGGATTATGCGCAGATGAAGCAGAGACGCGCGGAAAAATGAAATACGATGAGGGTTGTTCCACTTAAGTGCTGGTGCGACCTTGGTTATTTCTAGAGGTGCGACTGTGTAAAATAAATTATCGTGTAGCCCAGGATGTTGTCAAGTTACAGGTGTTTTTGTTATGGATTTTGAAAGCCTTCTTTAAATTTACTCCATGATTGTAAGTGTAAACTTTCCAGTGACGGCCGGAGTTCTCCACCCATGTCACAGATAGTGCTAAAAATTTGTCAGGCCAGCTGAAACTAGAAATTTCTTCGTTTTTTTTAAACCATTATCTAAAATTTAGGAAAATATAGTATCATGATTAAAACGATCCAAATATTTCATGATTTTAGCTGCTGGCATGCTTTTTTTCCTTAGCTTCGTGTGACATGGTTGGAGAATTATGTTCGTAACTAAATTGAAAAAAGATTTTAAAAATCCGAAAAAATCCCAGAACTTCACAACTTCATCAGCTATCTCATAGTTTTTTTTTCATACAGTCATACCTACTTTAGAAAAAACCAAGGTAATCGCGCCCAAGTGGGATGGCCCTCGTATCGTCCGTTGCAACTTATAGGTTTTAAATTGATTCATTTCTGCGAGTAGTTTTATTAAAATTCGACCAGCTTGAATATCACCGGACAGAAACTCCGCTAATTCTGCGCTAGTGGAGTAAAATAATTTTCGTGATGCGTCCTTCATTTCTGCCCAACTTGGTAAATGTAATGTGCCGAGACTTGCTTGTAATGGATGCATCTTCTTACCGTGTTGTTGTTGTTGTAATGTTGATTTCATGCTCCATATTTCTTGAGGTGGTATTAATAATATTTGTCTCATGGTACCAATGCATTTCGCTAATTCCTCAGGAGAAATCGTGCTCGTGGAGAAACCGTATGCAGTTGTACTTTTCGCGGAGAATTGGTCGACGCATTGTCAGTATTGCGCAGATGTGGTGAAAAACGGTATTCCGTGCTCGAAATGCGCTACGGTTAGTTATTCTTGCTCAGTCGGTATAACATCTGAAGTCTATTTCGACGGAAACAAGTCCCTGCTCTTTGCGAATTTCTAGGTTATTTTTTGTTCGGAAAGTTGCAGAAAAAAGGCCAAACGATACCATTCCGTGGAATGCGAACACATGATGAGTTTGGCGCAGTTTGCTTGCACTGGAGGCCCGTACCTCGCGTATAGGATGATCACGGATCATCCTCTGGATTACTTTTTGCAGCGACGAGAGGTCGTGGAAAAAATGCACGAGGCCTCGGTAAGTTTTGTCATCATGTGAACTTGTTGGTATTTTCAAAGTTGAAAATATAATATGGACTCCACAGCAGAAGAATGCCGGTGGAAAATATAACGACTAATGTTTTACCTATAGCATCAGGTTTTCTCTTTTGTAAAATATGTTTGGGAACAATGAAACTTGTAGCTACTGTATTTAAATCTGGAATACCGCGTCAATTCCAAATGTTGCATATTTTGATCAAACAATGGGAATTCGAGTGATAATATCCGAAGTATGTAAGGTGTGTGGTTGTGCACGTCAAGTATGCATGATTTTTTCTATTTTATTGTGCATTCACAGACGCAAGTGATGCCAATGGGAACAATTGAGGCCAGAGAATATGTCAATGTCTATTGTTTAACGGATCATGCGACTGAGAAGAGTGCGGAAGATATGAGGGAATCTCTCATCTCGGCGATTTATTTCATGAAATTGTTGGAATCTGCCGGATATTTTGGACCTCATCCGAAGTAAGCATTGGGTTTGATTGTAACTAGGAGAAAGACCTCATGAATCCTCATTTTTTGATTGATCATATGATGATAATCATTTTGCAGTTTTAATATGTTTATTGCAGGTCCATTAGTTTAATGCACATAATCCACAAGTTTATTGCACGTTAATAAGGTTATTTCCCTGTATGAATGAATTTTCCCCCTTCATGAATAATTTTTAGCCCTTTTTAAATAAGTTTATTGCCTTTTATAAATAAGTTTATTGCCCTTCATGAATAATAGGTTTATTATCCTTTAACAGTACGGCAAGTTCTTTGCAGTTTTATGAGTTTCATTACATTTGAAATGAAAAGAATATTAATTGATTGAGCATTAGGAATTTTGCTAACCGCAATCCTGGGTTTCTTTCAGACGAGTCCAATGGGGAAAATTAATTTTTTCCGATTCCCCGCTCAATTGCTGCATAACATTTCGGAAAATTTTGACTTTTTCCTGTTGTACTCTCACCATGTCTGAAATCTGAAGGCTAATTTCAATTTCGGCCTATGTTTCTTCTGATCTTTGCTGTTGAAGTCAGAATATTTTTTGTTCACGCTCAATTTAATTTTGTTGAGAATGCTTTTGCAAACTTGTTTCTCATTATTTTTCTTTAAATGTATATGTGCTGGACGTACGAATAAATGAAGAATTATGAAATTCCCTAATCCAACAAAAATATGCAGAATGAATTATTCCATTCTACCTTACATTATTTTGTCAAATATGAAACCTGAAAACCATATTACATGCATGAGTATATAATTTGCTATTAAAAATTAGATTTACTCATTTCTTCATGTACGGACAAACTTTTTGGAAATATTCATATGAAAAATTGAAAAGTTTTTGGTACGAGCGAAAATTTAAACTTTTTTGGCAACATTTGTGCGCGATATTTGCTGCTTGAAAAGCAAATACTGATTAAAAATTTGAAAGTTTTTGGCAAACTTTTTACGCAAATTTTACTGTTCGAAAGACGAATACTTGATCATATTGTTTCAAAGCAACGGTTTTATTCTTCGTAATATCGTAAACACAGTTGATTTCCATGATTGATGTACCGTAATCTACTCGTATATCCTATATACAATTACTGTACAGTATTGTAACTTTGCGTATATGTATACTGATGTATATATGTAATACAGTACATCAACAGCCTGTGTGCGTGTGCATCACACATCAGACGAAATTCCTTTTTCGTGCTTCACCGAAACTCCGTCATGATGAATCGCGTGTGTTATTACCGCGTATCGATACGACTTATATTCCCATTTGAAAAATAATCCGGGATCGTATATAATCACGCAGTCTGGAAGACAAGGTGTTCATCACCACGTTGCTCATGAGGAACATCATGATCTTCGACTGCAGTTATTTCACGTACCACGAGCGGGAGTTGTCTCGCAACAATTTGCTCACCGAACCGCCGGACCGAGGAATGGCCATCTTCTCCGCAGCGAGTCTCGCCAACCACTCCTGCGCCCCGAACTTGTCGCATTATTTCGTCAGTTCGCATTTGGTCTTGCGAGCCATGGACGTGATCGCGGAGGGCCAGGAGTGCTCCATTTCCTACGGGGAATTCTTTTACAACTCCCCGATCCACAAACGACGGCAGTACTTGGACGGCTACTTTTTCAGCTGCGACTGCGTGGCGTGCGAAAATGACTGGCCGATGTTGGCGTCTCTTCCGCCGAGTTTGAAGTCAGTTGATTTATCTGATGCTTCTGATTTATGCTCATACAGTATACAGAAAAATTCCGTCACAGCGAATCTCGTCGCTTGGCGAATTTTTCATTTATAGATTTTTTTCTGTGGTCCCAGCAGCAGCAGTTTCTGTATATATATAGGAAGAAGGCTACAATTATCGACTTTATTGTTCAAATCTGATTGGTGAAATCTTGTTAAAACAAATTTTTCAGTACAACAAACTTTTTTTAAAGTCCCGGCAGAAATCATATAGAGTACATGTTATAAAAATCTTGTTACAAGAAACTCACCAATTCCATTTATAACAAAAAAACTTTTTAAGGAACATGTGATTTCTTGAAGAAAAATCTCCAGTGAATGCAGGCACAGTCTCAAATTTCCCATTCTCAAAATGGGACTGTGACTGGTTCTTGGGACATAAGGTGGAATCATGGGTAAAAATTATTCACCTGAACAATTTTTCTTTCCAAATTTCTTCCTGGGTTACAAAAGATGGTGGGGGAAAAAGAAAAAATGATCCCAACAAAACTCATGTCAAAAAGGGTTTTTATGCTTGAGAAACCCTGTGGTGATGCCTAGAAATGTTAAGCTTTTTTGGGACATCACACCCTAAAAAATTGCTTAGAAAAAGGTGATCAACAGAAAGTGCTGGTGTTGACCAGTTATTCAGAATAAATATTTCTGATTAACATTTAAACTTCTCATTGAAAATTGCATTTTTTAAATGTCATAAACAGCTGAAAAGGTTACAAAAGGATGATGTTAAATTTATGCAGGTTTAATTTCGAAAAATCTTCCAATCAGTCAAAAATTTCAAAAATCTCGTTATAAAAATTTATTTGTTATAACAAACGTGTTCTGGAGACCCCAGCGCAATTTTGTTAATTGTAACAAGACTATTGCAAATTATTGTAATTTCTACATAAATGGGCCTTGCCTTGAGGATTACCTCATGCTGTAAAGAAATTTAGGGAAAATTTAACTTTTGTATCTTGAAAAGTAGATAAAAATAATTATTGCATAAACAATCTTTGGAAGAGGATTTCAAAAAAAATACACAGCATGATGAATTTATTTAGGCTTGTTCATTTGAAAATGTTGCAAAGGCTCTTCTTTCAAATAAACGGTACAGTGAGTCATATGGAGAATGCATCTATTATGCGAAAAACAAATAGGTGTACAGTACTTGAACACGAGGCTTTGGAAAGAAGATCTTATACTGTACAGTAATTGACCTTCATATCAGTTTTTTTTTTCAAGACGATCAACACATGATTGGGAAATTCGAAGCAAGGCGCAGGTTCAGAATAACTTTTGCGATTTGCTACAATTATTTACCATCGCAAATTTGCTTTCATTTTTTTTTATATAAACACTCAGTTATATATACATATATAGTTTTATATAGACACTTATATAGACACTCTGTACTGAGTGTCTATATAAAAAAAATGAAAGCAAATTTGCGATGGTAAATAATTGTAGCAAATCGCAAAAGTTATTCTGAACCTGCGCCTTGCTTCGAATTTCCCAATCATGTGTTGATCCCCATTTGGGAAAAAATAAAATTTTAAATTATTCGGAAAATGAAGCTATGTTTTTTAGAATGTGATTTATTGATTGTCTTCCACTTGACTTCATTAAATTCTGCGTCATATACCATGTGTATGTTGCAATTGATCCATCAATGTTTTTTTTTTTTTTGGTTGCGAACACAGATGTCCTCATTGCCAGTTTCCAGCGAACTTGGATAATGTTCAAGATATGGCGAAGTATTCCTGTCCGCGTTGTGACATGCCTTGGAAGCCGTTTGTGGACCAGTTTTCCGTTGTCAAGGTATACACACTCTATGCAATATATGAAATATTGTAATGAATTACGAGTACAGTACAATAGAAATACTAGACAAAACCCATATTTTTCGAACTTTCGTCCGCAGCACTCACTCACTAAGCACCGATTGTCGACAGTGATGCTCTGATGTACCCATGCACGTGCATTACGTAATTATTAATTCCCCCTTTTGTCATGGTAGTTATTTGACTCCTCACACCGTGCACCATGTGTATTACGATCTTGCATCCCGGAAAGTCGAGATAGGTGTCGCCTGAATCGCAAACCAGAACAAAAGTGTAACTGGAGAAGAATACTCCTGTATACAGTACAGTACACTAGTACAGTATTGATGAGTCACTACGTAGTCTCAGTACCAACTTGAACACCACGCGTATACGTTTGTTGTTTCAGTTGGGTGAAAATATGAAACTATTTGAAGATGATAATTTTTACTGCCAACATTTTTCTTTGGGGAGGGAAGGGCCAAGGACGAGAAGAATTGAACTTGTTTGACAAGTGTATGTGCTGTTTATATGGGGGTATACAGTAATTACAATTATAATTATTAATCACAATTAATTATTTGAGTATATGGGGTATAATTTTTATCCGAGGGTACAATTCGTGGATACATTATTCACCTTTCTGAATTATAATTCTAAGCCCATTCAATTAAGAACAGTATTCCATGAAATTGTGAATTTTCTTGATGTTAATAAAATAGGAACTTTTCAGTGGCGAGTCTACGGATCATACACCACAAAATTATTCGTGTGAGAAAAAAAAATTTGCCACACTATTCGAGTGCATTATTTTTCAGGCATGGATTCCTCAAGGGTTCATTATTGATTATTGGGTTTCGAGGTTTCTACGCATACCAGCAGGCAGGCTTAAATGTCCCATGGCGTTTTAACTGTTGACTACTTTATTTTTGTGGACGGGGAAATATATTCCTGACATATTTACAGGTATTCTGTCTCACTCCAGCAAGAAACTAATTATAGTAATTGCTTTTCTGTTCTACCTTAGGCATGATGGAGACGTAATTATATACGCGTTTTTGGTTCCATCATCAGCTGCTGCATGATGATGGGGTTTCTTTTATTTCTGCTCCATGATCACTAAATTATTTTTTTATAATAAGATGTGTGTCAAAAAGCATGGTATTTGTATATAGTTCGGTACAATATTGCATCAGCATGGAACTCAGTCAAAGTCATAAACCTTACATGTACTGTTCAGGCGACAACTATCTCATAGAAATTGAGAATCATGGAATGGTAGTAACCAATGAATGATTTAAGATATTGTACTGCACTGTATGTATTGTATATCTTTTAGAATGTGATCGATGAGGTGAAACTATGAACGGAAGGTGGGACTTTTTTTTTTTTCGTTGACACCCCTCTTCTATGATTCCATTGTATCCATACTGAACATTTGATATACAGTATGCTCATTTTTGGGGACATCCAGTACATCCGCGGAATAATGAACTGATATTGTGTCGATTTTGTCCCGATCGAAGAAAGAGGCGCGTGAGGCGGATGCTAGGATCAGTGCAGGTAATGTTGATAACATCAAGGACGACATTTGGAGCATTGAGGAATATCTCAAGGCGTTGTACGTCGTGTCCGCGCCACCAAATCCGGAGTACTACGAAGTCTCGAATGATCTGAGCTACCTGCATATTATCGAGAGCCTAGTGACGCAGCGGTCTGCTGTGCAAGGCAATATTTCATTATTTGATCGCCAGACTAAGCGACACAGTAAGAGACGGAGTCATTCGCGAAGCAGGCGTGGAAGCAATATCGGTTTCAGCTCATCAAGATCGAGTGTCACCTTGACTGAAGATACTCCGATTAGCGTACCTCTGCCTCCAGGGGCACGTTATGGCGAATATTCCCCATTATTGTGATGTGGTGAAATACACGCGAACTGAACTTCCGCGTCCTTCGGAAAATAAGCATTTCCGAGAATGGAATAGGACCGTTAAGGGCGTTTTCCTGAGCTAATAATCGTCGAAATTTTCATTTCAATATTGGCTCGTGCTCCAAAGGTGCAGCCTACGTGATACCGAGCAGATGTCGCTTTAATCCATGACCGTTGAAATCGTCCGGGCAGGTGTCCTCGTGCCATTTTCGTTTTTCCTCCAGGAAAATATTGTCGGTGCAGTGCAGTTGGGGATGGGAATCTGAGAAAGCGTCAGCACCGTCGTGGAATTTGTACTTCTTTGTTTTTGATGATGGTTGTGCTGCAGTGAGGAACCTTTTTTTACGTTTTCCTCGTAGACAAAACGTGATATTCTGCAGTGTTGCTTGTGAATATTTTCCCGTGAAGCAAGCCCCCAGAAGATGGGAGTTCCGGCATTCTTCCGATGGCTGAGCAGGAAGTATCCATCTGTTATCATCTCGTGCGTCGAAGATCCAGTGAGTATAGGTATATTATCACTCACATGTCCAAGTGCTGGAAATATGCTTCATTTCGACAGTCATACGTCGATGAGCATGGGAACCAAGTACCAGTCGACACGACGAAACCCAATCCAAACAATGTCGAATTCGATAATTTGTATTTGGACATGAACGGTATCATCCATCCGTGTACTCATCCTGAGGATAAGTAAGCAACTTTCTTCGATTGTGTTTGACGGCCTTGTTTTGAAAATACATTGTATGTACCTATTTCAGACCTGCGCCGCAGAGCGAAGATGAGATGATGACGGCGATTTTCGATTGTATTGATCGCTTGATGCGCATTGTCCGTCCGAGGAAACTGTTGTACATGGCCATTGATGGCGTCGTAAGTTTTGCTGGCGTACCGGCTTCTCTGAGAAGTGGATATTTATTAGCATTCCTATTCATGCTTCAGGCACCTCGGGCAAAGATGAACCAGCAGCGATCCAGACGTTTTCGTGCATCAAAAGAATCGTTTGATAAACAGGAAGAGATGGCGAAGATCAAAGAAGAATTAAGAGCTAAGGGCGCTTACATTCCCGAGAAAAAAGACGAGTCTTTCCACTTCGATTCCAATTGCATCACTCCGGTTCGTCATTTGGTGATTTATTTGTATTTCACCTTACTTCATGCCTGTTTTTATGTGATGCTGTAGGGAACTCCGTTCATGGATCGTTTGTCGAAGTGTCTGCATTTTTATATTCACGACCGATTAAATAATGATCCTGGTTGGCAAAACATCTGCGTCATTCTTTCAGACGCCAATGTTCCCGGCGAAGGGGAACACAAAATAATGGACTACGTACGAAAACAAAGAGGTAAGCATCTTCTCTCGTTTAACGTTCTGAGAGTTTTTTCAATACCCTTGTTTTGTTCTAGCGAATCCGAATCATGATCCTAATACTCATCACGTACTTTGTGGTGCCGATGCGGACTTGATTATGTTGGGTTTAGCGACTCACGAACCGAATTTCACCATTATCCGAGAAGAGTTCAAGCCGAACAAACCTCGTCCGTGTGACATCTGCGGCCAGATGGGTAAAAGAATGATTTCATTCTTGTATGTTCTTTCTCAATTGCTAAACTCACTATTTTGAAACCAAAGTTGAAATAGTATTTCTCTCACTATATTATGTGGTCATAAAATGAATTTTGTCTCCTATTTTATTTTTGCAGGTCATGAAATGAGCGAGTGTCAAGGGGCTCCTCGGAATCCCGAAAAGAATGACACAGAGTTTGGTGATACACAACGATACATATTCGTTCGTCTCAGTGTATTGAGAGAGTATTTAGCCAAAGATCTGGTCATGACGGGCCTCACTTTTGAGTACGACTTCGAACGTGTCATTGACGATTGGGTTTTCATGTGTTTCTTTGTGGGGAACGACTTTTTGCCTCATTTGCCATCGCTTGAAATTCGAGAAAACGCCATTGATCGTCTAGTGACGCTGTACAAAAACACCGTGAGGAAGACAAATGTGAGTAATTTTTATCTACATCGAAGTTCTTGGAAAGCACGCTTTTCCTTGGTCGAGTCGGATCTGGTTCTGTCTTGGCCAGACCCTTAGAATAATCCAACTTGGGTTATTGCTCTTTTGGAGCTGGTACTCACGTTGAATAATTACTCTTCGTAACTTGTGTCAACTGAGCTGACTATTCATTGAATTATTCCGGAATTTTGATTTTTTGGGCGTATGAATTATCATCAGATACTTTTTCCGAATAGTAGAAAAACATGGATTGTCGGAAACGTAAAAAAAATTTTTAAATAACCCTTATGCCAAATTATCGACCTGAACTCGACTCCAACGAAAATGAACTTGCCATACGCACCCGAAGTAACGAAATACTGTGCTGTTATTGTTCAGATTCAAACGATCCATCAGTTTATCTGTTAGAATTTTGCGAAACTGTACTGATGCATCTCTTTCGTGACTTAAGCTGCGAGATTGCCTTCGGATCGAAAATTGAGGCATGAATAATGAATTCAACAGTTTGATTAGGCACAGATAATGAGATTCTACTTGCCAATCACCGTCTTTACGTGATCCAAGATAATTGAAAAACAAATTTAAAGAGGCTGAAAATAGTGTTCTCTCGAGTATTCATTCGTGAGAATCTCTCGAACAAATGCATATCCTTGCCAAGCATTGGTATGAGCAGCCAATTTTTTCACCGATCTTTAATTATAGCCCTGACTTGGGCATCCTCTCGTTGAAATATTTCAAGTGTTGAGTGACAGTCAGGTGAAGTGTGATTCTCTCCACTTTCCAGGGTTACGTCACTAAAAGCGGTGTGGTCCAGATGGATAAGGTACAGATCATCCTCTCCGAGTTGGGAGAATTGGAGGATGAAATTTTTCGGAACCGCCAGAACCGCGAGTTGGAATTCCGTCGACGGAACAAAAGGAATCAGCAGAATCAACATCGTGCTCCGAATTTCATTCCCGGTGGCCAGTTTGCTCCAAACGTATGTTGGTATTTTACTTGTTTGAGATTTACAAATTTTTTTCAATGTTTCGGCATCGTGTTTCAGGCGCTAGGTGGAGGAAAACTCCCTAATCCTTTGGCGAACGTTCAATCGGAAGGTATTGCAATGCGGCAGCAAAGTATGGGCATGAGTTCGATGACTGGACAATCTGGATCCGACCAGAGAGACTTGAAGGTGACGTTGACAAACAAATATCTATTTCACGGTTCATCTTGTACCAAAACTAGCTTTTTTTTAGTCTACTTCAATTTATCCTATAGACAAGGAGTTTGTCTGCTAAGTTCATACTTGACTCAGTGTGACTCGTTTTCCGTTTGAATGAAGATGCCGCTTCAAAAGTTAATAGCCATTAGATGGCTCCTTTAGCAATTACGTCAAGACGCCAGTATGTAATGAATCAATGTTGCCTACTTATGGCAAAAATAATGCCTCGACATTTTGAAAATTCAGGCGATGACACGTAGATAATTGGAATTAGATACGGCGATTAAAATCAAACACAGTGTGGCGATTATAATTGAAATTTAATGCGGCGATTAAAATTGAAATGAAATCCGGCGATAATTGGAAGGAATAATAGGTCGTCGTCTTGCCAGTCTACAACAAATTTTCTTGGGAGGCGAGTCTTTTGGCCTCTATTTTCAGTAATTTATTGTTACTTGAAAGAATGCATCGCGTTTTAGACAGATGACAAATAGCATATCAGAGATGACGTGTGAAACCTCAGATTCGAAACTTTTGTTACCATCCTTTTAATGTTCGAAAATCCTCCCTATTTTCTCTGTTCTCTTTGGTTCTCTGAATCAACCTGGGATTTTCTTCTCGAGACCTTTTTACCACTGTTGAAATTTTTCGTCGTGCATGTCCTTTCCGAAAATTCCGAAGGGTTCTTGGGTCATTTTGTACGCTTTTTTCGATGAGGAACGCAATTTTCTCTAATCGTAATTTTATATTTTCGTTCGACAGAGAGTCGCCTCTGCTCCCTTGATGCATGGCAACGATGAAGACGATGAGCCTCCAGATGAGGTTCGGCTCTGGGAAGCTGGCTTCAAAGACCGTTACTACGAGTCCAAGTTTGACTGCCCGAGTACCAGTGTGGATTTTCGGTACAAAGTAGCTCAGGAGTACGCGTACGGGCTTTGCTGGGTGCTACGGTACTACTACCAAGGCGTTCCGTCGTGGAAGTGGTACTTTCCGTACCACTATGCGCCTTTTGCATCCGACTTCATGGAGCTGACGAAGATCTCGAATGAGTTCGAAAAAAACACTAAACCGGTTGGTAGAATACAGTAGTATAATGCAGTACAGTACTGTATTTGCATTCGTTAAAATCTTTTCTTGGAAGACATTTCAATTCGGAATCGGATGATTCCGAAGTAAAGTAACGCACGGTACAGATCATAACTCGGATTAGTACTTCGGTTATCATGGCGAATGACCTGGTGCGCTTTTTCTCGGATAATTGAATACAATTGCTACTGATGATCATGTAGTGTATTGAAAAATTATTCTACCGTGATGTGAAATTTTGCGCAATTCTTGGAAGTTCTTCTGTTGGAATACTTGATAGATTTGACAAAAACCGAGGGGCGTGAATTGAAGTTATCATAATATTCATAAAGGCCGGTTAGTTTTGTTTCAATGAATCCATATTTCACGCTGAGTTCCTAATGCGTCTGGATGATTGGAGTTCTGCCGTTTTTTCGATTTTTCATTGTGAAGAAAGCGTCGTGCTGATTATTTAGATTAGGTGTGACAATACACTGTGTGTAAATTCTAAAAAAAATCGGAATTTCGGTGTTTATGCATGATAAATTGCATTAATATTTGTGATGAATGCGTGAAAGAGTTTTAGAAATTGCTTGAAACAGGAAAAGATAACGTTCCAAATAATCTACTTCTTGAACAAAATGTACCGTAAGTTAATCCCTGTGGACTGTTATAGCTTTCCTGGTGTGTGCACGCTCTGAACCAAGAAGCAGTTGGACCTTCAGATGAAGTAGTTTAAATACGACATGGCATTTTTATCTATATACAATATTTGTATCTACGATATTTCCCTACAAGAAGAAACACCTTATTGCTGCATAGGACGAAATATGTGATTTCTTCGTATGAACAAGACAATACGTGCAGTAGCCTTTAAATGTACGTTAGATCCACGATTTTCGAATGTTCGATGAAGAGTTTTTTTTTTTCTCGAGCTCGAATCAACGATGTAACGCTTTTTTTTCCTGGGATTTACCGTGAATACTTCGTTTTTTTCTTAGTTCAAACCTCTGGAGCAGCTGATGGGTGTATTTCCTGCTGCAAGTAGAGCTCACGTACCTGCTCCTTGGGGAGAACTCATGTTGAAACCGGTTTGTACAAGGCATTCATTCTTCGTCTTTATGCTTTTTGAAAAACTTTTGGATTTTCCGCCTTTATAGAGCTCACCGATCATTGATTTTTACCCGATTGACTTCAAAATCGATTTGAACGGAAAGAAATTTGCCTGGCAAGGAGTTGCCTTGCTACCGTTCGTGGACGAGAAGCGATTGAAGTCTGCATTGGAACCGTATTACGATTTGTTGACCGACGAGGAAAGTAAGATGAAACTCCTGTATTAACATTAAGTTTAAAAAAAAAATGCAGTTAAAAATGCGGACTAATGCTCATGAAGAACAAATGTGTCAGTTGCTTAGCGTATGACAGTGTTAAGGACTAATTAAACTATTCAACCGGAAAGCTTCTGTGAACACTGTATCTTAAAAAGCAAATGATTAAAGATACGTTGTCCCCGCCAATTATAAAAAAGTCCGTTTTCTGATGCCGTTTTGTGAAATTAATGCTATATATATTTTAACCCCTATTGCGCGTCATGTCCGGGGATGTTCAACTGCCTTTGTTGGCGTGTTTAATTGGAGATGTGGTTTCTCAGATTGATTTACATATTAATTTTCTAGTACGAAGGAATATTCGAGGGAAAGACCGACTGTATGTTCCCAAGAAACACCCCGGATTCGATTTTATCAATGAGCTTCAAGGAACCGAAGCCTTTGGACACGGTACAAAGGTTCCGATCAACCCGGACTCGTTCCATGGGATAGCTGGAATAATAATGCCGTCTAACGACTATGTTGAAATCGGAGGGTACGTTTTTGTGCGAAACTTACTTTTACTATCTTTTGTTGAATGTTCAGTATCTTGGTTCGCCTCCAGTACCTTCTTATTTTTGTCATAAGACCTCTCGGGTTTTGTCTGTACCGTAATGTGTTACCGTTTTTTGTTTGATCCACGTAATCGAAGTGGAGAAACGCGAGATCCATTCTTGGCCAAATGTTCGTAATTTTGCACATTCGAGTTGAACATGAAATGAAAGGTTGAAGGCTGTTCTCTGTTTTCAAATGATCCTTTTGATAACGAATCTTTTCTTGGCGGCGAATTGGGGGGAAAACTAACGAGAGAGTATCCAGAACTGTAATATTTTTGGGGAAATACAGAACTTGTCATGTAATTGTAATGTTACAGTATATGCTCAGATCAGCTCATCGTGCTATGTAATCTATTCACGATTTTGCTCGTTTGGAAACGGACGTTCAAAGCCAACTTTTCCCTTTTCCTCCTCGTCAGCTATTTGAAGCGTGTTTTATTCTCGGTGTCAGTGTTCTGGAATCGCCGGTGGAAGGGATGAAGCGGGTGAAGAATGCAGCTGTCGTGAGCACAAATTATCAAGACCCAGTTTATCCGAAAGATCATCTCTTTTCGGCGTCTCGGTTACCTGGTGCCAAGTGAGAAGCGAATTTGTTGGATTTTCGACTGCCGAGTGCATAAAAATGATATTTGTGTTTGTTTCCACGCAGAGATCCTCCGAATGCTCTCAAGCCGGAAGATTTTCGCGGGAATTATCGCCCCATGATCGGATTTGCGCGCATGGACCAACAAGCGAGTTTGGGTGATGCTGGTCACCGGTTCATCAGGTAATCCGCCATTTTTCATAATTGTGAAAAAGTAGTTGAAGTTTTCCTTCATATTCGGTGAATTAAATCGAACTTCGAAGATGCGCCATGCCAAATTTGAATAAATCCTTTGTTTCTGATTGAAGTAGTGACAGTGAAGCGGCGAGCGTGCCATGAACTCGTTAGAATCGACGATTCAAGATTACTAGTACAGTATATGTATTCCTTTTCACGGAAGATAGTTCAATTGGAAACTTTCGAATTGAAACGAATAATTCGCCATCTTTCAGCTGTGAACGACGCATTGGGATATTTTTTTTGCGTGGATTAATGGAGAAAATAAGTTCAGTACATTTTTCGGAACCTTTTATCCGGTCTTATTTTTGGGGGAAAATTCAACGTGTAATTCGAGATGGTATCAAAAGCCTGTTCTCTCTAATCCGGATCCGAGAGGGAACGACATAACCGATTACACCGTTCCGGTTTCACGTTCTCTCTTTAGGGGTTCCGGTGCCTTCAGAGGTGGTCGTGGAGGTTATGGCGATGGGGGAGGTGGAAATTGGAATCGGGATGGAGGAAGTGGAAACTGGAATCGGGGTGGGGGAAGTGGGAACTGGAATCGGGGTGGAGGCGGCGGAAACAACTGGAGAGGCAATTCCGGTTCTGATCAGAGAGACGGCTACAACTCCCGAGGGGGATATAATCAAAGGGACCAGAGGAACACGTATCAAGGGTCGCAAGGTGGTTACAATTCATCCGAGCAAAGGAGTAATTATTCGCGAGGTGGATACAATGCCGGAAGCTACAACAATCAGAGCTCCAACTACGGATCTCAGCGGAGTTCTGATCGAGGCGAGTATTGACTTGCTGCTTGGAAAATTGCCGTGTAATCTCATGGATGGTCATGTTATTTATTTGTTTTTACAGGCGGAGGAGATTCGTGTGGATCAAATTCACAGGTAAATTTTGAAATGTTTGCTAATAAATTTCCTTTCGCTCATTTAAATCTTGATTTCAGTATGGACAAGATCGATCCTCTCAACAGCAAGGCGGTCGTGGTGGTTCTGACCAGCGGTGGGGAAGAGATGATCAAGGTAATCGACCTCGATCATATTCTGATCAATCTTATCGTGGAGGCCGAGGAGGGTTTAACAACAAATATTGATTCATTCTTTTAATTCTTCACTTTATTTCCGCCAAGATTTTATGCTTAATTGGTTACAACTTGTTTGTTTGTTATATCTGAAGACAATTGTTCGGACGAGTGAAATAAAGAGCATCAAGTTCTCAGGATATAATCCGTTTAATTGTAAAAAACCAAATAAACAGAAACGCGAAGAAATGACTTCGGAATACAAATTTCAAATTCTCGCACAACATTATTATGTACGTAACACAGATTTCAAAAACTTGATCGAATTATGAATACTGACACCATCATTGGCATAAGCTATTGCTTTTAGCGACTTGCATAATTAACGTATTGAGATCAATTTCCACAGTCAACGTATCTTCAACATTTTTCCTCTAGAAAACAGGAACGCGAAGTACACAGAAAGGACTTCGAAATATTGTACAAATTTCAACTTCTCGCACAACTTCATTATTGTACGTGACACAGATTTCAAAAACTTGATCGGATTATGAATACTGACACCATCATTGGCATAAGCTATTGCTTTTAGCGACTAGCATAATTAACGTATTGAGATCAATTTCCAGTCAACATACCTTGCGCGCTTCTTTCTCTAGAAAGTATACCAACGACTTGCCTTATTGCATGAACACCCAAAAACACTGCTTCAAGTCGCGATATCAGTCCGATATCAAGTAAGGAATTCCCGGTTGACGTTTCCACGTCAGGAAGCCTGCCAGTATTCCTAGACAAACGCCCAATAGAGCCATGGAAAATCCAAGTCCCGCCATCGAACCTGAATCAGGTTCGAAAAAAAAAAAAAAGTGTGATCAGTTTGCAATCATCCAGACAAATAACTGGGTACATACAGATTGATCACTCAATGGAGCCCATAATTTTAACTCACGCTAAAAAGAAGTGGCCTGTCCACTCAATCGGTGACTTCTTCCATTATAAATGAACTAAATTATGGCTTTCATTGGGTGGTCGCTTTGCATCATTAACTTCAGTTGTTTGCAGTTCTTCCTAGTAAAATACTGTAAATTTATAATGGACAAGACCAAATGGCAATATGAAGGCATGTATGAGTCAAGTACAAACTACACTTCTACAGTATATCAACATTCGTATAGAACTTGTCCCGACTTTACCAGGAACCTCATTCACACAGTTTCAAATTGCAGTACTGTACTGTACTGTACTACCAAAACGCACTTTTCTGATACTGTGAAGATTAAATTTGGAGGACAGAATCAAGTCTGCAAAATTTGACAAGTCTATCGAAGTTCAATTACTGAATGCTACGCGGGGTGTGTTGCTGATGATTGCTCACCTGCTGTGTAACCAGCGTGGACGAATTTCGAATGAACGAAGTCCGGAACGACGCGCAAAGAGCCACTCTTCACCAAAACCTCCTAGGTAAAACCAGCAACAACCACAAACAATCATAACGAATTTGGGAATCAAAAACAGGCCGTCGATACTCACTCGTCTTTCATCTGGCAGAACGCTGATGTAAACGATCACTTCACGGGTGGACGACAGCAGCTCCGACAGGTCGTTGAATGCTTTATTCATCGTCCCTTCGGGCTTTTCGGCAGGCGGATTAACAACATTAGGACGTTCCAGCAAGACGAAGTACGCCTCTACTTCTCTCCGGTCTCCGCCGCTGCTCAGCTACAAATTCAAATAAAACTTCATTAGGTGATGCAGTAAACTTCACTCGATGTAAGATGCAGTTTTATTCTACCGAATTTTGGTTTATAAAATAGAAGTACGGCTCAGTGAAACTTCGATAAGCCGCCAACTCTAGTTTGTGGCGGGTTGGCGGTTTATCAGAAAAGCTAAAATAATATGAAAATTACGTATAAGGAGAAATATAATTTGCATTCCTCTAGAAAACAATCAGAATACTGTAACCCTAAGATGCGAAATTATATCTAACTAATGTTCCCATGAAGTAAAAAACGTCATCTTTGAGTTTGCGTTTTTAAAATTTTTATTGGAGACATCCCACAGAAACCTGAATCTCTTTGGCGGGCTACCGAAGACAAAATTAATTGTTAGAAGTATATTTGAGTTGTCTTCAATGCTTTCATCTCAAGTGAAGATTTGTTTCATAAAATAAATTGGCGGTTGCCAAGGGTGGCGGCTCGTAGCGGGAAGACATAACTTCGTCTGTTCAAGATCAAACTGGAATGAATTGACTAAAGCATGCGTAGAATCACAAGTACTGACGCATCTGATTTCGAAGAAATTGTACGCGAGAGAAAGTCTTAAATCCTTAGGCAAGATCTTTCCCATTTTTGACATGAAGTGCAATAGCTACTGTACATACAATAGGTGCATATTCTTATAGATTCAAGTAAATACAGAATATTGTAGTCTCATATCCCAACAGATCACAGGAACTCACGAAAACATCAGAAATCCTCAGCGGCGACACGGAAGCAATCCTCGCAATTTCTCGGCGAATCGAATCCAGCACCATGTCAAGATTGAAGCTGATTAAATCCGTGTAGCTCACTGAAACAAGCATCAAGTTGAAGTTAAAATACTGTACAGTATTACGCTTTTCAGTTTTTATTTAGATGCCGAACAACAAAAAGCGCGGAAAATTCACAAACCCCTTGTGTTTCCCTTCTTGAAGGAACAATTATCTTGAAAAACGCACAAGGTTAATAGCTTCATTTCTTAGATACAGATACAAACATACAATAACAATTTATACTTTCCTACGTCCACCTCATTTTTCAAAACGGATGAATACAGCATTCAAGTCATTATTACTGCACAAATTAATATAATCAAGTATTCCTCTTGAAAAAAAAAACGTACGCATTCCTGAAGGAATTCTCACATGGAGACTGCGGTGAAATTGCCAAAGAATTTAAAATGAATACCGATGGACTTCACAAGCATTTTAGAGGGATCTAGGACAAATTGAGACAGGGCCAAATTGAGAAAGATACTTTTGGAGACAGGGAAAATTTGAAACAGAAACTTTTCAAGACAAGGACAATTTGAGACAGATAGATTTTTAGACAAAATGACTTGTGTTTCTTTCCATTATCTTATGCTTAAGGTGTGAAAATGAACAAAAATTGCAGATTACTCTCCTCGTTAAGTTAGTTTTCGTCTCAATTTATCCTAATCTCAAAGTTGCCTTGTCTCGAATTGTTGTTGCTCAAAGTTGCCCTGTCTCAATTTTTTCAGTCTCGAATTTTCTGCCTCGATTTGTCCGTATCCCATTTTAGAGAGACGGAATCGTATTCCATTATACAGTACAAAGCACTTTTCTGAAGAGTAATAAGCATTTATACGGTACAGTAATGTACTTCATTATTCAATGCTGGAGTTGATTTTCCCATTTTTGTTTCAAACATTAAAAATCCCCAAGGCCCATGTACATAATCAAGACAAAAATTCGTTACGCCGAGATTACAGGTGAAAATCAGTTCATTTAAATAAAATTATCATAATATGGTTCTGTTAAGAAATTGCTGGGACCAAGAAGGTTCGTTATAATGATTTTTTTCAATAAAAAATGGGTTACGAAATTCGTTGAAACGGAATTTTATTGTGAAACTACTTTCCCCCTTCGAGATGCACGCATTACAGGCTTCAGACAATAATTGATAAACCAGCGTTTCGCACATGAACTCTAATTTGTCATCAGCAACAACACAAAAAAATTATTTCTCGCGTTCACGCGAAAATAATACACGAAACTCAACGAATTTCAACTCACCTTTCAGAGTTAATGCCAAGAACAGCCTCGAAATGCGGCTGAGACAAGACGTTACGTCGAAATAGGTCCACTGGCTGTGACCCACGGAATAGTCAAAGAAAAAGCTCTTCGCCACCTTCTCGAATTTTCCCTCGCTCGTCTGTGAACAAATATCCATCACGACTATTAAAAAAAATGTCCACAAAAGCAAAACAAGAGGGGCATCGCACGTTTCTTGTTGCATGTGTGATGACTCCGAGCGGGACTCGCTTCTCCAGATTCAAGACCTCGACTTCAATCGTCCATTTGGGGTGTGCGAATAAAACTTCGACAGTTGAATAGTATCCATCCGATTCCCCTCGTTCTCCGACCCACACCTCGCAAACTACGCCTCTCACCGTCCTCTGTAAAATATAAAAACATGGACGAAAACTTATTTCAACAACTTTGCCCCGCTATACACAGTACATATATAGACTAATATTCTACATATGGAACTAAATGCAGTTTATGCAGGTGGACTCTCTCTACAACGACATTCAAGGAACCAGAAAATAATTAGTTGTAGAGAATCCCAATGAAACCAAAAACAAAACTCGTTATACAGAGAAAATCGTTGAAGAGTGAGTCGATGTGTACAATTACTGAATTATAAATCGTATTCTAAATTCCTAGACTAAAATTTGAAGATTTAAAAAAGTTCGACTTTATCTTGAACCTACTTCCGAGATTTATCTCATTTTTACCAAATTTTTCTGAAAATTCAAGTAAAAAAAGGAAAACCAAAATTATCAGTTTCTCATTTCTGATTTTCAAGGGACCGCATGAAACAAAATACAATAATGCTAAAATCACGTGAAAGCTCATGGAGTCAACATTTCTCGGAACTTGAATTAAATTTCAAAGCATTCATAATTTTCAAGACATTGCAATTCAAATAAAAAATTTTAGAGGAAGACTTTTTCATTGTAACTAAAGCGACAACAACAAGACACATGAAAATATAAGCACAACTTCTCAAAAGCAGTTGAAATCGACGTTTATTCGACCATGATTTCAATTTTTCCCAATCGCCTGAAATCGATCAACAATTTTCTGGGCTACGCCGGACCAGCAAATGTCAGTGGAAAAAATAAAATAACGTTACTCAATTACGGAGAATTTAACGAGCACAAACCCCAAATCTGCCATTCTGTCCGATTTTTCTCAACTCAGTTCACACAAATTTTCAGATAATGGACTTCCAAAATTCCTAATTGAACGGATCAAGTCCCCTTGGACGAATACCTTCTTATGAACCGTTTAAAGCTCAGTATTGTAGACTTTCTAGTCAGTTATCCCAAAAGCACACGTTTTACAACTCACAAGTCCCCAAAAGGCCAAGTAGCGAGAGCCCAAAGTGAGCAGTTCATTCGCGTGCTTGATTTGAACATGGTGATTCGACAAAGGGACGGCATCAACAGCAACGGATGGGATCGTCTCTACACTGCAATTCTGGCTTTCTTCGTTGATTGTGTACTGGATCCCAGACTGGAAATCGTGGACGAGCCGATAAGGATCAGATCCTTTGTGGAAACCCCCAAACAAGTTTGAGAACAGGAATCCTCCGCGAGTAGAAGAGTGCAAGTGCGGACGGTATCTATACGAAAGCAACTTTTCCACGGAATCAAAGTGAAGCGTCTCGTAGCTCACAGTTTGGATGTCCTGTGTTGATGATGAAAATAAAAAAATGAACAACGATGAAAACTCGTTAGTGTTCACACAATTGGAAAACCTCGAAATACACTTGAACTTCTCCAAGTCAGATTCAGAGAGACGCACGTTAATTAATTAGTTTTTGAGTCGGGGTAGCCCACTTGACAGTTGACTTGAATGTTGATGTTTTCTCTTACACAAAACGAAGAACCATAAAAAAAAAAATTCGAAAACATTTCGAAGCGGGAAAAAGTTGAAGTTTAGAAACATTTATAAAAAAATTTGTACCCGACTATGACGCGAGTACATACGCCCAATTTCTTGACAAGAAAAAAGCGTCTGAGAAACGCGCAAAAGGCATTTTTCGAAAAATTGCAATTCTAAAAAAAAAACACACACACGCAGCGAATCATTAAATCCTCCGTTCAATAGTAAACTCACCTCGAGCACAGTTTCGATATCGAACGAAAACTGCTCCGCCAACGGAGGCGGGCGATACGTGGAATGACCCAACGGCGGACAAAACACTCCCGCGGGCGGCGAAAAGGCCGCCGAATCTCCATCGGGCCCCACAAAGTCAGACACATTCTCCGAATACGACAACACGGAATATTGCAGCTTCATCGAGTCGCCGGCGGGAACGTCAAAGACGCGAGACGCCGTCTTGATGGACGCCTCAGCCAGGACCCAACGATGCGAGGCGCCCTTGGGCAGGAACAAGGCTTCGACTGTAGCATCCCGGGACTCGTAGCGACCAGACAACACCTGATGCGACCGGAAGGCAATGGTTTCCCACGTCGTGTTCGGAGACGCGAGAAATTTCACGATGGACTCGAGGTCCACGTAGGGACGACACGCGGAATGGGCGTCTTTCCCCGGCGGCATCCAGCAATGACATCGGGCTTGGAAGTTGCCGCCTGCGGGCGTCTGGTTTTTGCACTTGACACCTGAGGAATACCACACCCAAAATACCTTCAGAACCATATTTACAATTTTTCAGAACACTCCGAAAGGCAAATAATATTACGAGATGAGTTGAACCTCCGTAAGTCGAATTTCTAGGGACCAGAAATAAAATTTGACGGAAGTTTTGATTTTTGCAGGTTTTGAATTAAGGAAGAAAGAATTCTTGCTGTGAGGATTAGTAAAAAAAAATTGCAGGAAATTGTAAATGAGAAGATTCTGGGCCTAAACTTGCCTCTTGATGAGTTTTTTCTGTGCTGGACTTGGAGGCAGGGGTTCATTTGCTAGATTTGTATTTCAATTCCTTCCAAAATGCATCAAATTATTTGTTTTAATCAATTTCTCTCTCATATTTCACAGAAATAATAACCAGAAGGCCTCAGAAAATTCGACTTACAGAGGTTTTAGGAAAAAAGAATTCGAGTTAGGGAGGTTTTTAATGTATTGATTTTAAGGGAATTTGGACCGGGACTTGAAAAAAATTCGATTTAGGGAGGAATTCGACTTACAGAGGTTCGACTTATCGAGGTTCACCTGTACTTAATTATTCGCAGTTATCATTTTTCAACTTAACCTATCCCAATCTTGCACGTGGAAACTAAAATGTTCTAAAAATGTACATAATTCACAACCATCTTCATAATTAATAAAATATTAAAACACCAAACACGAAAAAAAATCAAGGTTGTTCAACTGTAATATTCACCATGTACAATGTGTCCCGAGGCGGAAGTCTGATTAAAAATGCACTTGGTGTAAGGCAAGGGATTTCCGGTCAACTCCAGCGCTTTCATTTCCCCCACACGATATTCCTTCACTCGCCACTCGTTCATCCCGTGCAAATCTTGCACATACACGTCAAAGGCGTATTCCGCAGGCAAAAACACGTTTTCGGAAATACTGTCCAGCTGGATCCGCGTAATCTGACTTTCCGGCTTGCTTGTACATCTTACGACATGCGAACAACTCACGACCACAAATACAAAAATCCATAGGGTACCGGAAGCCATCTGTTGGGGGAAAAAAATAAGAGAAATAAGTTTAAAATTTTACCAACAGCATAAGCGAGACATTTTTTCTCTTCTTCTATTCAACAACCACAAAAACTTTGAACAGAAATACGCAAAAATGGGATCATTCTCTTCATTTCCGCCGAACGATGAACACATTCACTCAACGATTCTCTTTATCCGGGGAAAATAATAAAGCAATCACCAGTCCAACTAATGCATACTTGGGCATCCTCATCAAAACTCTCAATGATACGCTTCGAAAGGCTTTCTGAGCTAATTTTCGGATGTGCTCCGTAAAACAAAAACAAACTTCAACGAACCACTGAAAATATAAAAAGTCACTCCCTTTTTTCTGGGTGCCTATTTAAGGATGTAGCGAAAAAAACATTTTTCCGAAGGCTTTTTTCCCCGTTGTAGTTCACTTTGGCTGAGACTCGAATACGTCTCGAAACAACGCAAATAATTCAAAATTAAGAGAAATATAGGGTGTCAAAAAAAGTTGCTGGGCGGTGGACAATTCGCAATCCGAAATATGGGTTTTGCCAACTTATATTTAGTACACTGCAAAAACCGACTGCACACGGGTTCTTCGTGTTACGCAAAAAGCTGATTTTCCATAAATTAACGAAGAATTTTTTTGGCTTAATATGTTTCAAGGAATCCTATCTTTGTGACAAATGTCACCAAAAATGTTTATGAAATTCCGCATGCGGTTTATCCCAGATCTGAAACGCACAAGGAGAAACTGAATTCTCCACCACACAACAACTTCTTGGACACCCCACGCAAAAGTGATAATCCGCCGCCATCTGACATATTTTTCCTTCGAAGTATCCTTCACCCCAAACAGAGCCTCACCAAGGGAAGGAATGCAAGTACGAGTGCATTTATTCTATGCGACCATCACATACTCCGTTCCATAAAACCGTAACTTGCCAACACCGGTAGACAGACAACGTCTGAAGCGCGCCGAGTAAAATCCGTCGGCATGACGTACGCGACGAATTTCCTTGATTTTCCTTAAGGGAATTTCCTCTTCTTACTTTTACATTCATTTAAACCCTCGAATGACGTAGTTATCATGATGTGATAGCTCAGGGAGAGCGCCATTTGAAATCAGATGTGACTTTGAGGGCGTATTTCAACTTCGAAGAATCAGTCCTTGGTTTCCTTGGCTGATACAACTTTCCAACCAATCACTCTTCGGTCAAAGCCACACGTGAAGAGATTTGCCGTGCAGGACAATTCTGGAGGAGCCCAAGCCGCGGCACAAACCATCCTTCGGTGGCCCTGAAAGAGAAAAGCAACAGTGATCCATAAAAACAATGCATCAGGAAAGATTGATTTATTTCCAAAACAATGCATCAAGAAAGACTGATTTATTTCCACGCGCCGAGGAAAAAAAAACAGCGAGGGGATTACCTATTACCACTATACAACCATACGTGATTCAAAATACAGTAGGATGTGTAAATGACTTTTCCAACGGAGTTTCAGTGAAAAAACCAAGTGTATAAAAACAGAAACCCGACCTGTCCTTCGGATGGCGAAAAAAAATATTTCATAAGGACTTTAAGGAGTACTGAAGTTATAGAAGTGTACATATCAAGTTGAAACAGGGGCATTCGCGGATTTCTACAACTCTTGGATCACGAGCGATGAAAAATGTTATCACATCAAATCGCAAAAGAAAATGTCGAAAAAATTATCAAAAAATAATGAAGAGAAATACAGTAAAATCTCGTTACAAAAAATATTTCTTGCGAAGAATTGGTCTTTTCTGTCCCTGTCCATTATGCAACAATATAAATTACGTTTGATTCTTTTTAACAGAAATTCTTTTCAATATTCCAAACGCTTCGTTTTTAAGAGATTCTACGGCTTGTTTCATGAATTTCACTCACGAATCTAATGCGCCCGGGATATGACGTGCCCCGCTTTAAAAAAAAAAAAAAAAGCGCTTTTCCCGTATTTACTCAAGTGCCACGTGCATCTTTTTCTCAAAATTCCGATGGAAAAAAGCTACAGGAAAGGTTTGAGCGTTATACTGTATGTGGGAATGTGCTCTCGGCAAAGTTTTAGAAGTTTAGGTGGGCAGTATATTTGATTCGAATGGGAACTTTTTGGCCTATCTCAACATAAATCTTATTGTACTGGAATCAATAGAAAATTATTTGAATACAGGTTCAATTCATGTTTAAATTCAAATCGGTGTGATCTTATTTTTAAAATATTGTACCTGTAGTCACTACAAATGGGGTGAGCGATTCAATCGAGTGAATAAGGTAAACGTTCGAGTACATACAGTACACGTTCGAAAGGGCTTTCACGGACGAACAATCGATAAAACATTCAATACCTGGCGACTGCTTCTCGGCAGTCGAGCGAGTCGTTGTCCCGAGACGTCATACAATCGAATGTGCCGGTTGTCGTGAGGTATTGCGATGACTCCCGTAGAACTAACGGCCAACCTGTTGGCCGGGGAATCGAGCTGAATGGCGGCCTGTGGCGAGCGCATGTTCCTTAGATCCCAAACTTTCACAGTCCTGTCATCCGAGCCCGACACGGCTCGATCGTCTTTCAACAGAACAGCTGACGTCACCGGTCTACAGCAGTGAATAAAATTGAACAATCGATGAATTCACGACGACCATTTTCTCCAGAGGAAACAAAATATGGACAGATTCATGAAGGCAGCCAAAGCACAATTCATAACTATCTCACATCATGTAGATCGTGCTTCGAGAATAAGCTCTAATCAACATCCGCATTTTTCAAATCTGACTGGTTTGGAATCTACAGTAAATTGAAATTAAAATTCGAGATACTGTCAACTGGTTTTACAGAAAATGGTTATTGAAGCGATTTCGCGTTTTAGTCACTGAAAAAGGGCAAAACTCATGACATGAAAAACAAATAAAAAGCTATCAACCAGTCTACACACATCGTGGGAAAACGAAAACAATTTGGCCTCCGACTCAACATGAAAGAAAGCTTCAGGAATCTCCTAATCCACGTGAGATAAAAATCATACTCACTCAGTATGACCCTGGAAAACAGACACGGAGTGGAACGGGTCACGGAAATCCCACAGCCTAAATGTGGTATCTTTGGAACAAGTCACTGCCATCTGATGCGTTGGATGACTGCAAACATACGTCAACTCCGCATCGTGTCCTGATAAAGAGAAAAAATCCTCACGTAATCTCCAACGATGAAATCGAAATAAACATCAATTACCAGGAAGCGAAAGAATCAGGTCGCCAGTTTCTGTGTCGTACAAGTTCGCAGTGCGATCCCAGGAAGCAGTAATGATGCGACCTGACCCTGGTAGCCAATCTGCGGCTATCACAACTCCAGAATGTCCCCTGGAAAAATAAATAAAAATTAAAAATACTTTACAGTGGTACACACAAAACAAGAATTGATAAAAGGAAAAAAATTCTTGGAAAATCCGGAGTGAATACTGTAACAGTTATTGAACCTCTGGAATTCAGAAGTCCGGAAAATAGTATGAATCCTCTGCTTCTATTTTCATAGCGAACAGCAGGAGAACAAATCGTAGCGTAAGTGTCCTATAAAAGTAAGAAACTTCACTTGAACCGAAGCCCATACGGAAAGCTCTGGTTTAAAATTACTGTACATTGAAGCGGGGTCAAATTGCGTGGTGATGGGATTTTAAATTTCAAAATAAAACCAGAATTTACTTTCTAAAATGCCACTCAGTCAGAAACTTTGTCTCTAATCCCACGAAACGAAACTAATTTGAATTAACTCAACATAACTGAGCTTATTCAAACTGACAAAACATAGCCCGAACAACAAAAGAAAAATCCCAACATGAACACAACAAAAATGTCGGAAGAACATCAAGCGACAATTACGTAATACGGCAGCAAAATAAAATCTTCGACTGAGTAACAATTAGATTTTCAATACAGTACATGAAAAACTAAATAAAAGCGACATGCCTGAAAATTTGAAGGTAGTTGGCGATTTTTTGAACCCCTCGGGGATCTTCGGAATCCTGTTCCACCGCAGTTGCGTTCATCGAGCCACCGGCGAACAACTGGCCAGAATCCTCATCAAGTTCTTCTTCCGAGGAAGCTTGTTGTCCAATGTTTCTCTATTCACAGACAATACAAAACAACTTCAAGGGAAGCACAGCCATTATCTTATTCTTTCTCCCACGAAATTATTCCAAAATCTCTGCTCGCACGGATCAACACTGATCACTCACTTGCTCAGAATTAATAGATGGTCGCCAAATCTGCGCAGTTTGGTCGCCACTCGCGGACAAAACGAGATCTTGCGTCGGATGGAAAACCACTGAGTTGACTGATCCAGAGTGACCAACATACTGCGACAACAGTTTCGTGGTCTCTGCATGCCAAATGTACGCTTTCTGATCTATTGAAGGGAAGTCTCAGCTTCAATCAATGTACTCGTTATTTGAAGAATCACGTGAATATATTCCTAGAAAGACGTGGGCTTTTCAGGAAAATCCACTTCAACTACCAACCAGGGGAAGTTTATAGAACTTCAGGCAGGTATCGCTTTTAACCTCCTTCCGTGAAAAATTCGACCATCGTAAACTTAACCCAACATGAGCCATCTCGTTCAGGGCTAACTGAAACCAGCCCAACGTAAACAATTCAAACAGACACAACCTCAATAAACTCAACGCCATTTCAGAAAACACCTGCGACTTCTATCTTGAGGGTTTGAAAAGTTCATACATTTAGCAACACCAATATTTATTGGGGACACCTTTTTTTGTGATCAGGAATAATTTGCTTTGCCTTCATGATCAATTTCATTCCCTCACTTGAAAATATTCCCCTTGGACGTTTTTCGTACTTCTGAATAATCAACATGGAAATAGACAATAAAAAATCGTATTTAATTGCGTACATTTTTTCATAAACTTGAAAGGGAAAAAAGAGGTGCGTATTATAAGGGGGTATAAAAATGTAGGAAAAACTTTAGAAGTTAAGGAGAGCGTGATATTTGATTCCAACGATACATGTTTGATTAATTTTAAAAGGAAATGTACCAAAAATTGTAACAATTGAAAATTGATTAAATTCATCTAAAAATTTGTTTTCAGGAGTATCCGACTTGATGAAATATTTCAGTTTTTTTCTCGCTAAAAATTGGGTGTGCGTCTAATTCGGCGATGGGATAACATCAAAATTTTAGGCAGAAAAATAAATTTGCGCATCTTACTTGAAAGCGCGAGGTACTCAGGTAAATACGGCAATGGGTTTTATGTTAATCTAGTTACAGAGAAAAATACAACTGCGAAACGTAGACTTATTCCTCGTATTTTAAGAAGGATTACAAACCAGCTGATGCCGTTGCTATGATGGGAGCGGTTTTCGAAGTCGCCACATCCCACACGCCATCACGATGTCCAAGAAATTCAGCAACCAGGGAACAAGTAACCAAAGGTGCTCGAAAACTTGAAACGATCCTGCTCGTTTGTACTTTCAATTTTTGAGCCGGCTTGATCTTCTGCACCTGACCAACTTGCACGAGAACACCACAAAAAACACAAAATCAGTTGCCAACAAATAACTATTCGAGATTACTTGAAGAAAGCAAGAATGATATTTCAGACAGCCAAGAGACACGTCAGTCAACGATCTTCAGCGATTTTTTGTTAGCGAAACCATGGTCCCATTTCTTGTCATCATCTGAATAAAAACTCACAATGAGCCTTATACATTAGATTCGTTGCGTACCTTTTCCCTTGGGATGATCAACATCCGACGTCGTAATGGAAGTTCTCTGATCGCCACTCGCACTTTCTTTCTCCAGAAGCTCGTTTCTTTCCGATACTTCATAAAACAAAAATCAAGATACAGTATTTTCACTTCACCCAGGATTCCTGTGATGATCGAACGAACGAGATTCAACTCACGTGCAAGATTTTCCAGGTACAGAGACTCGAACTCTTTTTCAATTTGATGGAACAACGAGTGGAGACGAACGCGGAACTGAGCAGGTAAAGCGCTTTCAGCGTCTGCATCACCTGAAGATCGCAGGAATGCTGCGTCCGAGTCTGTGTGACTCCTTGCTCGGCCAGTTGCGCGTTTTGCTTTGATGCCCTTGCGCATCCTCTCCACATTCCATGCTTCGTGGAACTGAGGCATGTCGACTTATTTCTTTCGCATCGAATGAAACACAATATTGAACCGAAGAGACACGGATTAGTTTGACACTGTCACATCGTTTCTAGACAAGGTGGGATGAGAAAATTTTTGGGAAGCTTAAGGTCTGTGTTATAACTTTTTTATAGTTCTATTAAGTGTTTTAATGCGTAAGTGCGCTTGGTCTCAGTAAATGCTTATTAATCGGACAGCTTCACTTTTTACAAAGCTCGGTTAACTAGTAAATGTTGATAATCGCTTCACGATCACCCAGGAACTAAGTTGTACTAGGTTACCAAAATAAAATATGAGCTCTATTAAAAATATTCTCCAACGTAATGCATCGCGACAATTTTCGAGCCAAAACTAGTAAATGTTGATAATCGCTTCACGATCACCCAGGAACTAAGTTGTACTAGGTTACCAAAATAAAATATGAGCTCTATTAAAAATATTCTCCAACGTAATGCATCGCGACAATGAACTGCATTTTAGGGACTTGCTTCAATTTTGAATTTAAGTTAACCGTACAAGGAACATTATGAATCTCATTGCACTTGGGAAAGCTAGACAAGAAAAAAATTGCAAGACCCTTCATTAAATTTAAACTTGAAATTAGAAGTTTTCGTACGTAATTCACACGATGCTTTTAACAATTCCTCGTGGGATGAAAGATATCCATTGAGTAAATAGTGGAAAATCGATTACATGGGCTCTTGGCATGCGAATTTTGAGGTTTCATCGATTTTGACGCGAGTCTTATTTTTGGTGTCGAAGTCGGAAAATGTAGCGCAGGAAGTACGCGTGAATACGGTAATTATACTCTATTCTGAGATCATTGAATATTTTGATGATGAATAAAAAATGTCGCATATTCATTTTCGATCTTGCAAAAATCAAAACTTTTTTGAAATTATTAGACGTCGTAAACGTCTATCCATTAGGAAGGCCGGTTAGCAGCTCCGAACAAAGTCGACTTGTCGAAGGTCGAAACCTGTCAGGCACTAAGACACTGGGTTTGGTGGCGTCAAACTGCAACCACGTTCGTCTCCGATTTCCAAATACTTCTCGGCTTCGGACTCCAACAAGCGTAGGAATGGAGGAACCTCTTGTCGTGCTTCATACAACAAGTGCTTCAAATCGAGTAGGACTGTAAGAACCGTGCAAAACAACTGCTTGCAACAACGTTGAGGCCAGAAAGGGCTAGCTGGACATGCTGGCTAAGACACCTGCATCAAGAGCTACAGAAGGCCGTACAGTATTAATTATTGCACAAAATAATCCGGAAAATCAAGACCTGAAAAAACAACGGTTTATAGCAATATTTTTTTTTTCGGAACAGAATCAATCGAAAATGCAATCCACGAAGAAAGCGATAATGATGCGAGATACAATACTGTAAGGGAACATTCTTCGAACTTTTCCCGGCCTTCGTATAGAACAGGTTTTTCTGGATTACATTTTACAGGCTGCGTGTGAATAAGCGAGGATAATGAGAAGCATAGTCAAGAACTTATAAAAACACTCGCAACAACAGAAAGAAGAAAAAGGAAAAATTAAGAGAGGGATTCATTGACAGCATCCCATTGAGAATGTGTTTTTTTTTTCAATATATCGTTCCATAGCACGGTATACAAATTCAATCTTCAAATGTTCACAAAAGCCTCGTAAGGGACATTTGACAATGTTTTTAGTACCTTTAGTTGTGTGGAAATCTGCGTTGTAGACAGCGATGTTCCTGTAGGAAGAGAGGCGAGAACTTGCGATCTTGTCTTGGCCTAGCAAGGCTAACTAGGAAGGGAGGCACTTAGCGCTGTCGTACAACACCCTAAAGAATGATAAATCGTCATCAAATGAATTACACTTGAATTAAATACACATATGAAAACGAAGACCGACCTTCAGCAAAAGATATTCATGAATTGCATCGACATCTTGCTTCTTCTCCGCAAAAATCAGCACGGGAGGCTGAGTTTTCTGCAAGCAATCCAACAAATAGACCATCCTCGCTTCTTGCTTCACGTATTCAACCTGCTGGATTACATTCATCGACGCCGCACCGGCTCGACCTACGTTCACCGTCACAGGTTGAACCAACGCAGATCGGGCAAAATTCTGTATTTTCTTGGGCATAGTGGCGGAGAAGAGTAACGTCTGTCGCTGAGCCTTGAAATACGAAAATATTGTTCGGATGTCTTCTTCAAAGCCCATATCGACCATTCTGTCAGCTTCATCCATGCACAGGTATCGACAAACGTCCAGACACAGAATTTTCTTGTCGAGAAGATCCATCAACCGACCCGGAGTTGCAACCGCGACGTGAATTCCTGCTCTAGAAATACAATAAGTTCACTGTATCTTGCATCATCAGACACTGTCACGTACAGTAATAGATTTAAATTATCAATTTTCCAATGATTTCGGAGAGTTCACGAGATATAAGCTGTCAATTTCAAATAAACATGACTTTTCAGCCAAGACGTAAAATTGAAATCTTGAAGCAAAATTAAAAAGCACCACACGTCTGGGTATAGTTTTTCCAGCATGCACACACGAAGAAAAATTACAATGTTTTCGAACTCCTGCTTTCTGAAGAGACAGTTCATGGTTTGAACTTATGCATGGACCATGGAGCTATCCCGATCATTTAAATATGCTCTTGATATTGCACACATTTTTTTGGATTACCTCATAGGGGCATTTCTCATGCGGATCCCAGACATTTTCAAAGGTCTTGCAAGACACAAAAAGTTATGACAGCAAATGTAATTTTACCTGATGAGATCCTTGGTTGGATTGACAGGCTCCCCGCCAATTATACGCGCACAGCGCAGCTCAGGCAAGCCAGATCTCTTCAACTGAGATGCGTAGAATTCGAACACTTCGTGTGTTTGTTTTGCCAATTCACGAGACGGGCATA
>CAJPEX010001356.1:47253-60242 GCA_905338405.1 Notodromas monacha | reverse complement strand
ATACCATCATCAATCAAAACACCCTAGAGCAATTCATGAAGGGTGCACAAAGAACAACCAGAACCTTTGAGAAAAAAGATGCCATATGGGATGCTGAATCTGTGCTAAGGAATATACAAAAAACACCATATCCAGAATCCATCCTGGATCAAGCCCAAGAAACAGTAATTATCTTAGCACTTGCGACTGGACTAAGAGTGGATGATATTTTGAAATTAGGGAAAAACATCAGGAAAGAGGGCAACGATTTATTTATACCTTTCCTCGAAATCCAGAAAACATCTTTGGCATCAAAAAGAACAAAAGCTGGCATAACTGTGGCACCATATAGCCAGGATCAAAGAATCTGTCCAATCAATCTGGTGGAAAGATACATAAAAGCCACGCAATTTTTGGAGCGATCAGAATACCTATTTGTCAGAGCTGAAAATGGACAAAGAGTGAAAAAAGCCACATTAAGACAATGGCTCATAAAGATCCTTGACAAAATGAAAATACATGATACGCCAGGCTCAACACGAGCAGCAGCAGCATCATCTGCATGGGCAAAAAACAGATCTTTTGATTCAATCGCCAAACTGACTGGCTGGAAGCAAGAATCAACTTTCCAAAAATATTATAATCGAAAGTTGTCGGAAAAAGGTCTATTAAATTCGATATGCTTGGTTCTGCAGAAGTGCTTCAGAAAATTTGCAACAGCAGATGCGCAAGATGCACCCCTGTTCAAACAAGGACAGGAAGCACTCCAAAAATAGATCCCAAAAAGCTTTTAAAAAACGATCTTTCTGGTAAAAGCAAGGAAGCACAGGGGGGAGTCAGAAAGCGCAAATACATGAAAAAACCAAAACAAAGTGTGCCGGAAGAGGCAATTGCACGCCGAACTTGCGCAGATATGTCAAATTGCGCAGCACTGTCAAGTGAGTGTTGTAAAACGGCGACGCAACGTGTATATATGTGAAAAACACGTTTTATGACTTTTTTCCGGCAACGATGTGAAAAGTGTACAGTAGATGTGCAAAAGCAATAAAATTGCTCAAAAGTGCTTAACGTCTTTCGTTAATATCCTGGGAACGGACCTTGTATCCGATTCTCAAGATTCGCAGTGAAGGGAATTTGGTTAGGGTGTAGTAACAGAAACCCCCAGGCAAGGGCACCGTTAGCCTGGGGAATGTTACTACTTACCTTACCAAATTCCCTTCACTGGCCCAAATAATAAATCCCAGCCCACCCTTAAAAAAGGGACGGATACAAAGTTCCGTATATAGCCCGCTAAAAATCTGAGGCTGGGGGGATCCTCACGGGAAGTGGTTCAATTCGCAGTGAAGGGAATTTGGTAAGGTAAGTAGTAACATTCCCCAGGCTAACGGTGCCCTTGCCTGGGGGTTTCTGATTATTTTGAAATCCTGACACACTTGAAACGAATCCAATTGAAGAAAGCAGGTAGTGAATTTCCATTTCCTTAATTTCTAGTTTTGGGTTCATTGGGGGTGAGATGAAAGCCCCGAAGCCAGTGATGGTTCCAGAATCATCATATATATCTTCATACAGTTGAAACTCTCAATGAGTTAAATTTCAAGGGACCAGCAACAAAATTCGAGTTATGGAAGTTCCATGTTTGGGAAACAAGCATTTTTGTTGCGGAAAACATGAAAGAATTGCAGGAAATCGTAATTTCCTGGTTAGATTCTGAATGGTTAGATTCTGGGCCTTGAATTGCTCCTTAAATTAGTTGACATTATGATAGAATTGGAGGCATGAGTTCACTTGCCCAATTAGTCCTTCGCTTCCTTTCAAAACACGTCGTTATTTTTCATTGATTTTCTCTTTCCTGTTTCAAGAAAATAATAGCCAGAAGGTCTCAGAAAATTCGAGTTATGGAGGCTCGAGAGGAAACGCCTCCAGCAAGTTAGAGAGGTTTTTAATACATTGTTTTGAAAGAAATTTAGACGGGACTTGAAAAATATTCGGCTTAGGAAAATATTTGACTTCTTGAGGTTCAAATCAATCCATAAAAAAATAAAAATGTTGTGAAACTTCACCTCCAGTTTCCAGTTGGTGCCAGAGGATAAAAAAAAATCTTTCACTGGTTGTTTTCTTCCCTATAATTTGCTGGATGCTTCCTGATTTCACGCTCGCAGGTGATGGTGCTGGGGATAAATCCGGGGAGGCAGTTGGCGGAACCCGGGGCCCGGAATCAGCGGCATTGACCCATTCTGGGTCCATCGTGCTCACCGACGCGGACTTGGCAGTGTGGACAAATGCTGACGAGAGTGACGACGCTGTCCGCGTTCCGTTGGTCTTTAGACTCGTGGCCGCCTTCAAACACGGTCAACTGGAGCGGATGAAATCCACCGGAGCGTGGCAGAAAACCTCCGAGTTCACGAGGTGAGCAATTTCATCATTCATCCTACGCGACGACTTCCGTCCATTACGAGGAATGAACTTTTCGAAAAATGACCCTTTCTGGTTCGGTGTTCTTTTTTTTTTTTCTGCGGCCTTCCAACTCGTCAGAGAACTTCCGTTATTCTGGCGGTAATAATTGACCATTTTGAGGATTACTCAGGGAGTCAGGGTAGCATCAATGATGAGAAGATGAAATAAGTTTCTTTGTCTAAAAGTAAGCAAGAAAAATTGCCCCCTGCCATGGCCGGAATTTCTATTTTAATCGTCACTTGTTTAAAATAAGCTGCAGGAAATCTAATGATGAAGCCTCCTGGAGAAGTTCGAAAAACATCATGTTGTCGTTTGGAAGTTTCGGAAATGCAGCTGGATTTTTACAAATGTTTGAAGGACGCCCAGCATTATATAGATCAATTCTCATAAAATGAAGCTCAATTATCGAATCGAAAAAATTCACCCTTTGTGGTCTGTGGCCTCCCAACTTATCAGAGAACTTTCCTTATTCTTGTTTTTTATACTTTTGTCCTTATAATGATAATTGACCATTTTGAGGATTACGCAGGGGAGCATCAGTGATGAGAGCATGAAGAAAAGTGTCTGTCCAAAAGTAATTAAGGAAAACTGTCCTCTGCCATGGCCGGAATTCCGCTTTTCAATGGGCTTTGGAAAAAAAATATATAAATCACAAACAAAAGTTTGAATAATCTTCAAGGAACTCTGAAAATCACCGGTGTAGTATTCAAAGGTTTCATAATTACTGCAATTCGAAAAATTTCGAAGAACACGCGGCACTAGAGTAATTCTCATCAAATGAACCTCGTCATCATCTAGTATTCTAGTGCATCTCGGAAAATTTCCCTTTCTGGGATTAATTTTTTTCTGTGGCCTCTCAACTCATCAGAGAACTTCCGTTATTCTTGTCCTGATAATGACAATTGACCATTTCGATGATTATACTCAGGGGATGAGCATCATTGAGAGAATGAAGAACCTTTTTTTTCAAAAGTAGGCAAGGAAAACTGCTCTCTGCCATAACCAAAACTTGGTTCATCACCGCTTTTGAAAGAAAATTAATTGCAGAAAATAATGAATTTCAACTATATCGCAAGAAAGCAATTTTTAATTCTTCAGGGATTCAGTCTTTAATACCAGCGAGGAACATTAGCTGAAAAATATGTTTCGCTGTCTTTTATCCTTTGATATATACAATTTTTCAGAAAACATTTGGCGAGCTCATTTCTTATTCATCCCACTAAATTGTCAAGCAATCCTCAAGATATGTCAGTTCATGGAGGAAATAAAAAATACCCCTGAAGATTGACTTCGACACTCTCTTTGAAAGTATTTTCAAAAATAAAGTTGCAGGTTATTCCAGATCTTCGAAAGGGGGTTCTTTCTCTGATTCTATTGGATTCCGTCTGAGCGGTTTGACGGACGAAAAATTGCAACCATTGGCACAGAACCGCAGAAAGAACCCTTTGTTGATACTTCTACCTTTTTGCTTCCTTTTTCTCAAGCGATGCAGAGAGTTCACTTCCTGCTTTGCAATTGTCCCTCGTCACAAAGGAATGAAAGTGTACCTGCATGACTGGTCTGTGGAGTGTACTGTACTCAATGATTTGTTGTCTTGGCCTATACAGTCAAAAAAATTTCGAAAGATTCTTAAATGCTTTCAATCAATAGAAATAAAATCTTTCCGCATATACGCCATATAAACAATAACCCGTTTCTGTATGATCAACAGCGAAATAAACTACGGGAGAAATGTTCGGAAAGAATGCCGCGAACCCAACAATGCATTCTAGCCTGTAACTTCCAGCGAAGTATTTAGAATAAGATGGATGGGATCGCCGACAAAAAGTTGCGTGCATCTTGAATTTGGCTCGCGTAACTCCGTGACAGAAGATGGCACGACATTCATTATTCACTTTTTTCGCAGGATAGCTGATAAACACATCAAAAAATGCCATTCAAATTGTCGATTAAACCCGCGGCAGAGACATTTTTTGCGCGCGACAAGAATGTGTGACCGACTGCGTGAATTTGCGCCAAAAGGTTTCCGAAAATTATTTTCAACAGGTGCACCAAAAATAAATAAGACCAATTTTCGAACCTTAATCCTCTGCTGTACCTTCTGAAAAATTCAAGATACTGCATCACATGATGAAAATCTGAGAAATGAAGCTTATTTTTTGAATATCCATTCTACGAATTTGACTGTTATTGGAAAAGTAAAGCAGAGATTTTATAAAATTCTGAGACAAACATTGAAAATTGGAAAGGCTTCTGAATACGTTGTCTTGGTTCCACGTGTCTTTGATTATTCCCGAGCAGGCAGCAGCAGTGAGGTCGAACTAAAAAAAATTCCATATATGGTGTTACATTCAATTGAAGGATTTTTTGCTGTCTAAGATTTACTCCAAGATGCCGTGGCAATTTTTTTTACCAGTGTGATTTCTTTCAATTTTAGAATAATGCCACTTCTCTGTTCTAGTTCCGAAAGCCCCTCGTGACAAAAATAAATCATAAAACCGCATAATGATGAATCGACAAGGTAATCGATCATTTCAGGAGAAGAACATTCTGAATATGCCAACAACGTTTTATTGCTAAACATTTGTCCCGAATCTCGTGAGCTTTTTTTTTTTAATTCAAATTCAATTTTCGACAGTGCACACTTTTGAGGGGGGGGGGGAAGTACATGAAAAAAGGATCCTTCAACGCGGAGGCGTAAATTGATTTTCCAGCTTTCCACCGCCTTCGCTCATCCGTAAGCCAATTCACTTCGCTGAGTGCTGAGACATCCAAAACCATTTGTTTAAAAGTTACTCTTTTGCATGGTGTTGGTAAAATACTTGAAATACTTGATGGAAAGAGAACGTCAAAGAATTCTGGTCTAAAAGCCCCCCGAAAAAATGGTTCTTGGGCATCCTCGTCGGTTTCCTCGTGAATGCACGATCGTTTATCATGATATTGGCACACGAACTTTTCATTTCCATCTTCTGGTTAATCGGCATGAAGAAAGCGAAAGAGCTTTGAGCACAGGCCTTGATGAGCATTAACATGCACTTCGATGAGGACAACTCGGGGAAATCGTGTCAAATAATAAGAAAAGGTGCCCTCTGTTTTGGTCCAAGAATGCACACACACACACAAAAAAGACGAAAAAGAATGTAAAGTATCCTTTTTTCGAAGTTTCAAAGTGGCTGATCCGTAAATTAATCTGATCCCTGTGCACCTCGAGAAGAATTCGTGCCAAAGCTTTTCCAGTACCTCTTGTTCCGTATCTCGCCGACGGAATCGTCGTCGCCCTCTATTTTTTAAATTATTTTTTCTCCAGAGTTACATATTTTTGCATCTTTTGTCCCTTGTTCTGAGAATGTTCATTATATTGAAGAACTGAACGAGAAACCCTTGATCGATGGGCAGGGCCATGATTCTAGGACTCCGTGCTCTACATCGATTGAACACGTTTCGGATGATGAATTTCGTATACTGTACTGTAGTTTCATTTTTCGAACGAGTCTTTTCAGTTGAAAAAAAGCTGCCATTAAAATCTTTTGTGAAAGAAGCGAAGTTTTGGATTCCGTTGATGCTTCGCATGAAAGTGCAATCGAATTCAGTATATACAGACTTTCGTTAAACAGTACACTGTATTAACGTTGCAGACTTCAGATATGAACAATTGGTCTGGATACCTTTTCGTATTTAATTTAGCCGCATCAGCATATTCCTTCAAATACTGATTTGGCCGGATCTATTTGAGAATTTCCAACAGATAAACATCACGAAAGAATAATTATCTTATCCGCAGCAAAGTCCAGCTAAAAGCTGCAACTTCCTCAATGTCCAGAAAAAGATAATCCAGAAGAGCAAGATGAATCCGCGAGAACTTTCGAAAACATTTCAGAAAAATTCCTGCAGAGAGATACTTCCAGAGGAGATTACTCTGATTCCCTGCTTTACGAGAGCATCACAAGGAAACCAAATTGTATCATTAAAAAGGAACTGAGAAGTATTTCCAATCGAAAAATTCCTAAATTTACCAAGCTTTGAGTTTAAACTTTTTTTATATTTTTAAATCAATTCAAAAGAGAATACTGTATACTGTAGTAGAGTTTTGTGGCGTTTTTTGTCATTGACGCGTATGCATTTCACAAAAGCGAAGAGCTCAAAATTGTATAGATTATTACAAATGTTCATTCATTTTAATTCTAAAGTATTACGATTTCACACTAACTTGAAAATATTTTTTGATGGATCAATTCCAATTCCTGACCCTTTTCACTTGCTGTCTTGTCTTCATGTGCATTTTTATTCGTAATATTGTCGTTATGCGTAATATTTTTTCGTCGCATACTCTTCAGATAGACGTATTTTCCCTGCATTCAAGTGTTTGGTGCGTCGAAGTAGCATAATTTCACGGTTTCCCTGAGACGGAATCAGCCGTTCGGGGATCTTAAACAGATCCCGGGGTTATATCCTCGGGTCAGTCCCTTCGACTCCAACCCCGAATATGGCAAATACATGGGGAACTTGTTCTGGCAAAATGCGTGATTGTTGTTGGCAGTGTCTTTGTCGCGTACAGCGAACAAGCCTTGAGTAGTACGGCGAATTCCAGACGAGGATTCGCACTACCAAATTGACAGCATTACCTTTGTACGAGGGAGAGGCTTCACGTCTGGTTTAATGAGATTGAACGAGGCGTCGGAAGGCGTCTGGGGGGAAAAGAGGAAGTGGCACGTTACGAGAGCTAATTTTTGGCATTGCTTTCTGCACATAAACGTGGGCCAAGGTCATAAGAAGGAGTTACGATACATATTCCGTGTTCCTGAGTAAGGACTGGTCTCGTGTTTAGCAGCGAATGTGTAGATGGGCGTATTTTGGTTTTTGGCAATCTGAACTCTCGAAAATCGAGGTTTGATTTTTTCTTTCCTGCATTCGTAGATGCGGGGCATGCAAATACATTTCCGATCATGCGTCTAGAATTCTTTGGAATTTTATGATGGTAATTTAAAATGTATCCATTAGTGGATCTGCTTTGTATGAGCTTCGGCGGATAGCATCTCAAAAAAGATACTGTAATTCATAGGATACAAAAATATCCTCTTTACTGCGTGAGTCTCAATAATCTCAAAAATAGACAAGGAAATCGGGTGCTTGAAATTACGTTGAAATTTAATTTAGCCTATTATGTATCTGATTACCTGAAAATTGTTTTACACTTTAAATGCAGAGATTCATTCGAAAAAAGTATGCTTTAATTTTGCTACGAAACCTTTTACGTTCCGAAAAATAAAGAAACTTGCTCATATTTATAAAAGTTTCAAATTATTTCAAACCTCAATTTGCTTTTTTCTTTAACTCAATAAGCTAATGGTCTGAAGTTCCACCAGTCAACAACCCTTAGACAACTTTTGATCTAGCTGATGGGGATGTTTTTCAATTCGACATTGTCGACTTGACCCTGAGTGGTCGACATTGTCTTTATTGATTTTGGAATGTTTTCTTCTCGGTTATCCACCTCGGCGTTTTGATGAGAGATTACAGTATTTTCAACATTTAAAAAATGTCTGAACAACCCGAGGTCAGGCCTAGCCTATATGCATTGCGAAAAATCGGATGTGGTCCCTAAGAATTGAAAAATTAATTTTGATTATGTTTACATTGATTTACATTTTAAGTGCTTTTGATCTTCCTTCTTTCTCATTAACATCGAGCATCTTTCTGAGTTTATTTGTATCATTCGTGATTTTAAATGTTATTTCAGTGGCACTGGGTGAGAAGCTCGGCTTTATTTAAAATTTTAAATCAACGTTGGAGAAAGTTTCTCAAGCTAAATTCGTCTGAAAGTTACGTTGTGATCGTTTTTATTCTGATTATACGGTAAATGCAAAAAAGTTTTGTGTAAGTATCAGTTTTTGTTTAAAATGCTGATGTTTCTTCAACGCGTCAACTAAAAACGATTATCATGGCTCTCGCTCCATTGTTTTTCCGCAAAAATTTAATATAAAAATAGTTTTCGTTGCTGAAGAAATTTAGACGAGAATCTCGAGAATTCTTTTGCTCTCTTCGCACCCTCGAGTCGAATTTTTGCATCGGTCATTCCCGTCAAAGCAGCTCGAGGATTTGCATAACCTTCCAGTATTTTTAAGATGTGGTGACGAGTGGTAGTGATGGTCCTGAAGTGCAAATTCAGCGTGTCATTTTGGCGCGGGAAGATCCAAAACATCCTCATACCAGCCCGACGGTCCCCGTAAATGGCTTGCTGATGAGCGCTTTTCTGAGGACGATGCGTGACGAACAGAGCTGGATACTGTAAACCAGCCATGCAAGTCGTTAGTGGAGCTGCGAAATGGGCTATTTCCAAGTTATATCACATTTTAGTACTGCACTCGAACAATTTTTTCCTGTTCCGCAGCAGATGGAATGCATCTTTTACAATCCCTGGGCGGAATAATTACATGGGTCTATTTCCGAGTTTTAAAACCGGACTCGTTGGAGAGTCGGTGAAATAGTTGTGGGCTGTAAGATTATTTCTGTGCACGCTGAAATTATATTGCAATTCTTGAATTTCAATTATTTATTTCGTCACGGACTTACGGCAAAGACGCTGTACAAGATCGATTTGGTTTTTCGGGACAGTTTCTGGTTCTATAATTTAATATATCCTTGATTCTCTCGGGAAAAAATATATTTTCAATTTTAATAACTTTTTTCACTTTCACCGAAGAAGTAAGGCATAACAATATTTTCTTCGTATGTCGATATACCTGTACTTTGCTAGCAGTTTTCTTTTTCAGAAAACGGGTTCTATTTAGCGTAAGTCATCAGATATTCAGGTGCTCCCTATATTCATGAAGTGTCATAAAAGTGTCAAAACCATGCATTTGAATGATAAAATTTCAATAAAGTTGAGATGTAACTTGATTACTTGAATAAAAAACTGAGTGCAATTCACTCGGAACCTTGAAAAAAAATTGTTTCACCCGAGGAATTTCTCAAAAAATAAATGCTATACTACGATGAACCAATTCTTTTCTTCAGCAAAAACGGGCCCTGAGGCGAACAACAAACCTTGAATAAACGACGGAACTGTTCGTTGCCTTGATAAAGTACCGGTTTTACGTCCCGTTTTATTTCGGAAGGTGTTGGGGAATATAAGTGCGGAAATGACTTTATGGATCCAACCTGTCTAATTTCACGTGAAACAGTGTTTTCGGTGAGATGAGAAATGCCTTGATCTCATTAGCTTTTTTTGTTGTCGTTGAGGAATGGCTTGTTTCCGTTTGCAAAAAATATGTCTTGTGCGATGCCACTCTATTCCTCGAAAAGTTTGTGGCAGAACCACGCCCACAAGAAACGCTTTGGAGGTCGTGTGCGGATTCAATGGCTCATTCTTTCCTTCATAGGCAGCAGCACTAAAAAGGAACATGGGAAGATGCAACCTTCATGTCGGCTGATCGTTAAGCCCGACCGGCTACTCTTTTGCGGCACAAGGCAAAAGTTTTCTCCTCTGAGGGAGATTCCCCATCAATCTTTTTGCTCATTACATGCTTTGTTTGTTTTTTTCCACGTTCTGCTGGTGAAGAGGTCGGATTATGAAACAGGGCAAGAGAGGGGGGAAATGCATATACCACACGATATCGAATCTCATTTACGGCCAAATGCTTCCTCGTTCCGTGGAATGCCTTACCCTTCACTTCCGCTGCACGAATCGAGAGTTTTTGCCTAAACGAGCGAAAAAGCAAGAACGCCGCCTTATTTTTGCGATGCAGTCGATCCGTCCTCCAATATTAGCCCAACTAATGAAGTATTATTGAGCATGAAGAAAACTTGTTCTCTGAAGCATCGAATCGAACTGCGTAAAAGCTGGTTTGAGAACTTCGCGAAAAAACACCAATTTACGCATGGAAATTCGCAAACCCTGTCGATGCCACTACTGCATGCACAGGTAAATTTGAGAGAGAAAACCTTGCAAAAATGATGGCAATTATCATCAAGAATGGGCGTGAAGATGTCAAGCAATTTAGTAGATTAGTGAATGAATGAACAGAATGCTTTATTTTCTGCTTTTCAGCATTCACAAGGATCAATCAAGATTTCCACATCCTAACCCCCTCCCCATCCAACCCAAATCAACTCAAAGACATTTAATCACTTCAGAGCAGGAAACAGAGCACGAATGGATAACAAAAATGAAAGAAAATACAATCCACAAAATACAACCAGACATCTGACATGTATGCATATGCCCATTCCTTCCCTGACATTTAAAACAAAATATCAGTAACAATTAATTTAAAGCACAAGGTCTTCAGCTTATTTCTGGATGAGGTTCAGTTGAATGAAAAATTTAGAGAGAATCTTTGATAATAAATCATATAAGGCCAACAGTTTATCTTGATCCTTGAAGATTTCAGAAAGGGTCTCTTCATTGAATTCCAATAATTTTAAATCTTTCTAAAGCTCATTTCTTTCAGATTAGTTTCATCTAACACCCGCATTACCACAGAATAAGACTCATCAAAAATGCTCTGCTGGCCAACACGCACCTCAATCATCCGAGGCTCATCGCCGCAAAAATTAACCAATTTTTGTCAAGCTTGAGTCAGTTTGTAAAAAGCTGGGTTTTCACATTCCAATACAGCATTAATTTGTGCATATTCCTCCTTAACAATCGGTAAATTTAAATAATTGGCCATTGGGACTCGTTACTGCTATGACGAATTTTGAAAAACTCAACATGAATTCAAATACAGTACAGTATGATATTTTTGCGAGCGCAAAAATATTGTTGCCTGACAACAAAAATCATTGGTTTGCGGAAACTGCTCTGAAGGGTTTCGATGCGAAATAATTTGCATCCATGTATGATTTCGAAGGCATTTAGACGGATTATTTCTACAATAACCACCGGTTATTTTGGAAAATAATACCAGATATGCAAATTATGATAAGTTTGATTATCAACACCAGTTTGAGATTTATGCAATCGAAAATTGAAGTTACAGCTGAATGTACTTTTGTGAACGAAAGCGAAGCTACGGTGGTGCAGATCGTTATGTCACATTTTTGTACACGTTCCATCATCTTTTGTCATGGTAGACTTGATGCCCTAACAATGACTCGCTCCGGGAATATAACATTTTATACATTTTTTTGTGATTAGTTCGCAACTAAAAAATTTTCCAGATTTTATCAGCCTACCGCCTCGAATGCTACCCAGGTATATCCCAAAAGAAATTATGTGGGGGGGGGGTTTGTTTGAATAATGATAAGCTTCGATTATCTATTCAATCAACTTCAGAGGGATTGCATTTATTTTGAAAAAAAAGTATGCGCTTTATAAATTTATTGCCCGACTTAATTATGTGCTTGATGTCACGTTTCGTCGACTTATATTTTCCATCGAAGGCTGTTCAGTTTTTTTTTTTTTTTTTTCATCGATTTTTTATATCAGGAATCCCTATTGTGCTTCACATGAACTACATGCAGCAGAGGTCCTTTTGAAGCTATGCGTGCCGTGGAGGCGAATTCCATTAATAGGATCTCGTCGCAGCATGGCATGCACTGGACTTTTTCTTTTCTTCCTGAATCATTCCTAATTTTATTTCCCTGGATTCCTTCGCACTCGTTTTTCCCTCCTTCTTCGCTGTTTTTATTTTTATTTTTATTTTTTGTCGTGTTATATACACAGATGGGAACTGGGCAGTGGACGGGTTCGCTACGTGCATCTGGCTGGAACGCCGGACTCAGACGAGGCCTCGGTTCGAGTTTCTTTGTTGGATTCGGACCAGCAGGACACGGAACACACCATCCCGGCTCTCACGACAAAGATTCGAGTTTCCTTTGTGGACCTAGGCGTTGTGTTCTTGAGGAACGAGGACTTCGTGCTCCATGGCTCAACACACGGAAGCCCCATCACGAAAGAGGTATGTGCGGAAAACTTGGTCATTATTTCGGGAAGCCCATCAGATCAGGCAGTGTGCTGTACAGTATTTTCAAATCGGGAGTTGTGGAGCCAACTCAGTTTCAGGAATTGAAATTTAAACCTGGAATTGTATTTACGTCTTCCGAGATGCGGGGAAAATTATCTGCGGAACTTCGGCAATGCTCCTTTTTTTTCTTCAATTATATACTTTTTCCATCAGTGCGTCGGTGGACAGTAATGTAATTTCCTCATTTGACTAAAAATGTTGTATGTAAAGTATGATGCGGGGATACTGTACTACGTATAAGCAAAAAGACGATTTGGAAAAGCCGTCAGCATGGTCACATTTAATGTTTCCTTTTTCCGGCCCTGAATATGTCAGCAGATATCCTCATCGTTATTCCTAATAAGAAAAAATGATTTTCCAATATTGTTACTACACCCTAACTAATTCTCTTTACTGCGAATACTGTCCCATAGGTTCCTACCAGGATCCCCCACCCTCAGAACCCATCTGAACCTCGCGGGAGCAACAGCTCACGTGGGGGATACCCCTCGCGGAGGGTATTCAGGCCACCGAAACTGAAGTACAAATGTGTACCAGTAGGCTGAATTACCTTTCGTGAAGATTTACCTACCAGTGATCATAAAATAT
>CAJPEX010001356.1:0-45200 GCA_905338405.1 Notodromas monacha | reverse complement strand
TTAGCCTGGGGAACGTTACTACTTACCTAACTCAATTCTCTTTACTGACCCGAAATCAATTATAATCCCGACCCACCCAGAATGAAAAGCGGATCCATGTCCGAGATCCCGCTAAAGATCTGAGGGTGGGGGATCCTGGTAGGAACCTATGGGACAGTATTCGCAGTAAAGAGAATTGAGTTAGGTAAGTAGTAACGTTCCCCAGGCTAACGGTGCCCTTGCCTGGGGGTTTGTTATTCCTCCATATACATTTGTGAAGCACCAGAATCCCGTTAAAAAAAATTCATCGGTTTCTGGTTAATGACCACATTATCGTTGTTAAACACAGAACAAACTATCTTATTCCACGAGTACCTTTCGTAATATGCCAGAGTTCGTTTGAAACGCGAGCGATAAAAAAATTCACAGAAGTTCTTGGGGATCAGCATGAGTTCAAAGGTAAAAATACCTCAGATCGTTTTCAGGTGGAAAAATAATGCGCGAAAACATCTGAGATCTTGAAAAGTCCAATCGATGATTAATGCCGTACGTGAATGTCAGGAATTATAAAAAAAATTGAAAGCAACTAACTGAATTCGCAGTCGATAGAAAAATAAGCAAAATACTTGTACAAAGTACATCCTCCTTGCATAATGCCCTCAAGTTCAATATTTTTTTTAGGTTGACAGGTGTACAGCCTTCAAGCATGACCCATGCAATTGTTTTTCATGAATTTCGAATGAATACACACTCGGCGATCTTTTATATTCTTCTTTTGCAATTATCTGCGTTAGACTTTGATGGAGCACCTAATTAGATTCATCGTTTTCGCAGAAACTCTGCACGAGACTTTAAATGCTATAATACGAACAGTTGACGTATCCGATTAACTTTTAAAGTTGTAAATTGTTAGCACTCTATAAAACCCGTGAAACTCATTTTCACATCTAATGGGCCCTTGAAAGCCGCATGGAATAATTTCGATATCTCATCTCATGAGCCACAAAATTAATTTAATGCCTGGAATTTCACTGATATAAATATTAAACGAACTATTTTACGACATAGAATGAACCATTTGTTTTTGACTAAAGTAAATAAGCCTACGAAAGATTATCAGAAGAAATCGGTGTATAGTCATCTTTATTGATCGTGAGGCTGGAAAAACTGACGGAAATGTCGGTTTCTAGACATATTCTTCAGCATAAGTACGTCGGGTACTCCATATAATCTGCCAATCAGCCTTGTTAATGAGCCCGACAGAATGAATGAAGTTCTGCATAAGAGAATACGCGATATTTCTTTCGCCTAATGACTTTCTGTAATGTACTGACAGAAGATCATGTAAGCAAAGATAAGTCAAAAGTTCTTATTGGCAAAGGATGGAATTAGAAAAGAGGCGAGGAAAATGTTGGCCGGGTTCCTCATGAACCATTTTTATTCCACGAAGAAGATGAATGAATTTCAAAGTCCTCTAGTTTCAACCTTGAAATTAATTCGCGAAAGTGCAGCGAACTTGCTGCATTTTCAGCGGCCTTTCATTTCGAATGAAAAGTTCTCAGAGAAACACCAAATTAATCGCGTCAAGACAGAAAAAAATTAAAATTTCAGTACAGTATTTGGAATTGGCAATGTGATAGACAGTGACAACGCAACTCATCCACATAGGAGTGAGCAGAATATGTGAAGTTAACTTATTTCTCCTTCCCACGTAGTAGAACATGAGCTGAAACAAACAACACTCAAACAAGGAAAAACATTGTCACACTTTCTTTATCGAGTACGAATAACTCACCAAGACACTTCCTATTACATTCCGCAGCAGTTTCTTGCAGAATGTGCATTTCCACGAGAAAAATGAAGGTTTGATGTTGCCCAGAGCTTCGCAGTATTCCATGCAGCAGATAAATCATTCAACATAGTCACAATTCTCACGAACATACCGTTGCCGATTCAACCTTGAAATGTAATGCCGATACCGGTAAATTATCGAATCTAAACTACAGAAAAATATTCTTTCTGCATGTATGTATTGAATCGTTTTCCCCCGGTAGAGTATAATTTAAAAAATTTCGGGATCGGAATGACAATCCAGCGGAAGCATTTTTTCTCCTGGCCCCCCGAATTTTATGCAACTCGGAAAGGATTCGTGGGATTCCATGCCATTTTCTCCCAGAAATTCCAAGAATTGTTGAGTCTGCCGCTTGAATTACTGATGAAGGGAATTTGGCAGGTACTGAATGTAGAACAGAGATAACAAGGTACAGTATATAAAGCTTTATGCCCGCCCCTCATTTTGCAATTATCCGCAGTTCTTATTCAGGACCCGGACGGCGTTTTCAATTATTTATTCAGTAAATACTGCTGGAATCATGGAGACAACACGGCTTTTTTACTTGTTTAGCCTGAAAATTTTTTGAAAGAAACGTCCACCGAATGAAGCGAAGACATTTGACAAACCGAGAGTAATTACATTTGGACTTCGGACAACGCTTCTTTAGTTATATGCCCAATCCATTGATCGTTTCTTTACAAATGTATTTCCGTTTATTAAGAATGTTGAGCCATTGTACGATACCTCACACAAGTAATATTACAATTGCCTTATGCAATCAATCTACAATTGTAGTTCAATTTTCGTTGTGCTCTAGTTGCACGTATAGATATAAACAGGAAAATTGTATTTTTAAAACTTCGATTTGAAAGACGGTTCAAGGATTCTTGGTTAGTCGGGCTTTCAAGTGACTCACAATTAAGATACCTGGATATTTTGAGAAAACATACGGTATTTTAATTTTCCAGAGCAATGCTACTGTGTCTTCTGGGCTATTATTTGAAAGTTTTTCGGCACTTTCTTCCCAGGATGGCAACGAGAAAATAAAAATTTCAAGAATGTGATAATTATTTTCCAAAAAAAATGTGTACGACTTTTTCTCAAATAATTTTTTACTATGAACTCTCCAAGAAACGTAGATTACGAGCCAACCGTTGAAAGGCCGACCTGTTTTTGTGTTTTACGTTTATTCAATTTTACAAATAAATAATTTGATGAACTTGAGTTGACTGGGTATGAGGTTGTCGCTCCCAGTCACATTTATTATGAATATTAGTAGAAGAGCTTCAAAGGAAAGGAATAATAGCTTTGCATTCAGTGACCTTCAAACTGCATGGTGAAACCCTTCCCGTCCTCGGGTATGATTCTTGCAACATGGAATTCTGCCAGGAATAAGAGCAGAAAGCAATTTGGAGATGGAAACGAGGAGACCATATTTTCACGGCCTGGATGCACTTTTGCTCCTTTGGACGGGAAATAAAATGTATGAATGATATCCGAACTTTTGCCAGAGAAGCTTTTTTATGCTAGCAACTGTTGAAAGCTTCTCCGTTGGGAAAACGAAAGAGTTGTCGTGTTTACAAGATCATAAGCCCTTGTGCTAATATAAATGCAGACTCGGTCTGATTTTTGGGGCGGAATTCGAGAGCGAAAAAAAAACGTTTGCCGAAGGAAGGGTATCTTCAGACAATTTTGGGGGCAGAAAGTTATGAATTTTGAAAAATAATTGGAGAAATCTCCTAATTTTCCTGAAACGTTGCACCGAAAAGATTAAAAATAGTTTATCAGAGGTTCTGGAAATCACACCTGATGTGAGCAAAGAACATTTTGATTATCTCATCTAGACAATGAAACCATTTGTGCTTAACTATTATGTAATACTGCACGTTCATTTTAAAATTATGATTTTTCTTGCAGATGATATACAGTATTCGCTCAAGTTTTTTTTTTTTTACATGATGAGAGTGCAATGTGTAGCCTATGAATCAGAACTCAGATTTACCTCAAAAAACTGGATAATACAATTTAATGGTCTATAGAATATTACATAACCAGAAATTTTCAGTTTAAGAGATGCCAAAACAGTATTTTGGCCAACAATATTTATCGAAAATTGTCAGCAAATCTTCAAGTACTATGCATCACCTGGAATCATGAAAAAAAATATAATAGGAATATAACAGGTAATCAAAATATGTAAATTAGTTGGCTGAGTTTTTCTCAATACAAATCGAAGTGTGTCATATACAGTTACTGGAAAATATCAAATAATTGAAGTCGAAATCATAATTATCGAATACTATTCATTAAAGCAACGAATATTCAAACTAATGTAGTTTGCGGCTCTTTTCGATTAGGGACATTTTAAATATATAGATGCCACGACTGTCATAATCTGGACGTAAATGTATATAATAAATATTCCATATTACGCAGCCAAGAAGTACTATTGTAATCCTTAAAGTTCCGTGAAGGGTATCATGAAGTTGATAATCTACCACCGCCTATACGCTCTTATAGGGTCGAAACCTCTGACAATTTCGGATAATATTGAACACTCGGATCATTGAAGTTTGGATCATCCGAATTGATGTTCATCTGATGGATTTCCGGTTTTTTGCATTTTTGAAAACTTCTCTTCAGATTTTGTCTGCGAACACGTATCCGACGGAAAGCGAGGAACACAACGTGGTGTACATCCTGGAGTCGAACCCATTGTTCGGAACCCTCGAACTAATGACGGATTCTTCTCACAACACCAGCGAAAGAACTTTCGCCAAACTGTTGGTTTCCGAAGCGTCTTCTGGCGAAGAATCGGATGTTTCAGCATCTCGGGCATTCAGTCAGGAACACGTCGACAGGGGACTGGTGTGGCTCACGATGAACCCACTGGCATCCAACTCCGCGTCTCCGGTCAAGGATGAGTTCCGATTCCACGTGGAAATTCGTCCGGGGAACCGAACAGGAGGAAACAATAATGGGGTTTTAGCTCGCAGTCCGACGGCAACCCTGAAAATTGTATTCATTCCCAAGAACGAATCCTCAGCCAAACGAATGCTGCAACGGGAAGTCGTCAAAGAGCTCCAAGTTCTTGAAGGATCGAAGAAGCCCGTCGACAGTTCCGTGTTGTGGCTCGAAGTACGGGGCTTCAAGGTGTGCAAATTTCTAAGAAAGCTATTTATATTTGCAGATTTTATCTCTACAGGGTGCTTTTTTCATAGACCCCACGTATGAGAGGAAGAATTTTCGAGGGGTTTTTAAAATGCTCAGCGCTTTTTAATTTCAGGGAATCTCAGCACATTTTATTCTCTTTTGCATCTTTTTTCCGGATTTCGGTGATATTCTCCCGAATTCAATGCAATTTTCAACTCTCCGCAAAATTAGACGTGAAAATTCCCTCCCTCGCGACTAGAGATTCACAGTAATTTCACATTGTGACGAAAATTCGAATACTTGGTCTACCAAAAGGCTTCATCAGTACTGTACAGATAATTGACGCATTTTTCTTTGACGTTTCATGCATTTTCCAAACTTGCTGAGATTTTTTCTCAATTTCACAGAAACACATCTCGTGGAAGAGAAAAGTAATTTTAGCATTGTCACAGAGGCAAATGCGGTTTTTGCCAAATAATTGAAAGAACATGATGCGGACGACCGCAAATTTCTCGGCGCTTATTGGAAGAGAACAAAGGATATTTTAAAGTTCATTTGCGGCAAATCCGTTCGTGATTCACTTGGAAAGTATAAATTCAAGAATCGTTTTTTTTTCGAGGAATGCGACAATTTAAAAAAATAATACTGATATCTCTTTTTTGACGGAAGCAAATCGCTGCCCGTGACGATGCCATTTGCGTATTATTTCGTTGCAATTTCCAATACAAGCTCCTGTTCATGATTATCCAAAATCGTCTCATTCCTCTCCGATGAGAAGCACCAAAACATTCGGCTGTCCAAACGACGCTAAATTTCTTCTCCTATTTCACCTCCATTCCGAACAGATTTCGTCATGATACGTTCATCGTGAATCAACAAAAATCTGCTCATGTTTTGCAAGTCTATTGGCGCGTGAATCACTTGGAAAATAATGCCTAATTTCGACGACTGTTTCTTTCCTGCAAAATAGACGCTGGAATTCACAGTGGTTCGACAGCCGTCGCACGGATTATTGGTTTCCGCAAGTGGTGGTCCAGTGAGCATTTTTCGGTCGGATGATCTTCTGGTGAATAGCAGAGCCTTGTCTTACGATCACGACGGATCCGAAACTACTGAAGACTCGTTTCAGTTCATCGCCAAAAGTGGAGGTAGGTTATCTCCACGAAATGCAGTACCATAAGAGAAAATGTCGGATGAACGATGGAAATTTAAAAAATAAAATACAGGGAGGTCGAGCGTGTTTGATGAAGGATAATGGAAAGAGAAGGGGGCCGCCTGAAAAAAAAAATGGATACTCCGGATGAAAACTGGAACGAAAAAAAAAACAGAGAAAATGGCAGAACATTTTTTGACCTGAAATGTAGCGATGGAAGGAAATTTTTTTCAATGTCAAAGTACGGAAGGCGAAAATTCGAAGATGGCCCGTAGAAAAACGAATCGCAGAGAATGAAATGTGCCACTTGAAAATGATATGCCCAATGATGGGCGGAATAAGAGCTCTCACGAATTTACTTTTTGATACTTTTCAAATCAAGACTAGGGTTATTTTTAAATCAAATGTTGGTTCTCGACATTTTCTCCGTTTGATGACTTTCATCTTTTAAATTTCCTTTTGCATTAAAAAAAATCGAATACCCTGCGTTTTTCATTCATCCGTTCCCCGAATCATTTGTTCCGCGGGTTTTTTCCTGACACCGTAAACGAAATTCGCGAAGAGTCTCACTTCTTTATTGATGCTGAATATTTAATTTAACGTCATCTGTTACCATTATTTATTTTTTTTTTTTGCTCCGTGGAGAGAAATCGATAAAAAATGCAGTTTACCTCACGACGATTTTTTTCGGGATTCTCCGTACAATACCATACGTTCCTAGTCCTGGTCGACCTTTTGGTAATGTTTTGAAAGGTTTTTAAACCAAAAAATCACCTCTTTCGCAATGAATTTGGCCAAGTTTGAGGAGGATTGTTGAAGCGAGAGTTCACCTGTGTGACGTTCAACGTTAAACTCGTTCACGCCTTTCTTTTAATAAGTCACGCAGCATTTAAAAATGAATAAAACTTCGTGTAAGATGGATATTTATCTCTTCTCAAAGAACACGGTATAGTAACGAGACTCGATTTTCGTGTATTATCGTCAAAAGAAGTTCTATTCAAGTACGACTGACTTCCTCAGTAAGCCTTTGGTGCAATTCCCTGCGTTATCTGAGGGCATACCAACAATGTTCGCGGAAATCCGATCTTTTCCCAGTAGGAAGCTCCGTCTCTCCAAGTACCTTTTTTTCCAATAACCTATTGTCGATCCAAAGGGGGAAGTGTTGCTACCCTATCTCTTGTATCTTTTATTTCAACTTTCAGCAGCTGTTCATTATCCCGGGAACATGTTGCATAGTCGCTCAGTATATATATTCAGCCGGCCTGATGAAAAAGCTTTCCTTTGTTCAAAGAGGATTTTCCTGCGGAAGGTGTTCCACATCGTTACCTCGATGGTATTAATATATATACTTCCTCAGATTGAATTAATTTAACAGAATAAAGGCTTGATTGAGTGGAACAAATAGTGGAAATGTTTTAACAACATTTTGTACGCTTTAGTTGGGGTTACGTTTCAGTTGAGATGAGAGTTAACTATACTGTATAACAATGATACCCCGAAATATTTGGACGTAAAATCATCTTGCATTTGAGGCATCGCGAATTTATTCATCTTCTGTCTGGCGGATATCTGGTTTAAATTCACTGTCGAAAATTTGCAATTTCTAACTAAGATAGCATTTTCATCGCTGGTACAGCAGGGATGGTTAACCTAGCAATCCATTGCTTCAAAATTTGAATTCTATTCCCAAAAATCCTTTTTACTGGTCACGTATCCATGGAGGCGAGTTGAAGAAGGGCTTCCCGAAAGATTATTGGACATTTCTGGAAGTTTTTATTTTCATTTAACCGGACGTTTTCTTATTTTTCTTGTACAATCTGTCCTTTAACAAATTTTAAATCCCCGTAAATGCTGAAGCAATGGCACTCTTTTCAGACACTGACCTAAATACTCGCATAGGTATTACTGCAAAATAATCCTCACGCCAGAGAGAATTTGCTTTGCTGTTTTCTTTGCCCATCATTTAAAAGTAAGTGAAGACTATAACTTTTTTCTGGCTTTAGAAAAGAATGTCTTTCAATCCTTCTACCTTCAACTGTTTACCAGGGATCTGCAATAATTTTAGTGATGTATTTTTCAAAAAATTCTTCTGACATTCGAAGTATTGTTTCACGTACAATAGCGATGATTGAAGTGCTCCAAGTTTTGAGGACTTCATCGTCTGAAAAAAAAAAACCATCAAGATAATAACTACGAATGCATTGGAAGAAACGGTAGAGGTAATGAAATATAATATACTGTAATTCCATATGCATAACTTCATATATAAGGTATAATTAACTATGATGTTAGTCACAAACACGCGAGTTTTGCATAAAAACATTACTCGCAATTAAACACGGTTCGCTTTCCACATCTCAGTTTTTCAATGCTAGTTTATCCAAATACAGTTCTTGGCTTATATGAAAGTACGGATAATTAACTGAGGGGGTTTTACTGCATTGCAGAAAACGGGTTCTTTTATTTTGGCGAGCTCAAGATTGCCATCCAGCTGCGCAATGACAACCCGCCGGTGTCGGTGAATCATCAGTTCGGCCTGGAAAACGTGCTCGAGATCGTCCGCGGCGGACGGAAAACCTTGTCTCGTCGCAATTTGCACTTCACCGATTCCGACACCGGAACTTCCGCATCCGACTTGCTCTACAAAATCACAGACAACGTCGTTTCCGGTCCGACATCGCGCGGCAAACTTTCCCCGGGTTTCCACACAGTCGACGACATCATCAGCAAAAGGTTGACCAAAGTTTCCGCCTTCACGCAGCAACAGGTCGATTCCGGACTAGTGACCTACGTGGACGACGGACTCGAGCCTGCGAAAACCGTTAATTTCCTCGTTTCCGATGGCGAGTTCCGGACTGAGGATAGGTTGCGGATCCTGGCCTCGGATCCCTTCGTGCGACTGGACACGAACACGGGGCTCGTGGTGCCATCAGGGTCGACTACCGTGATTTCCGGCGGGAACTTGACTGCTTACGCCAATTCGGATGTAACGAACGAGAAGCTGGTTTATGCGGGCCTGGAGCTGCCGAGTCACGGGGATTTGCTGCTCAGGGCCGTGAAATTGAAGCCCGGCGGCAATTTCACACAGCAGGCAAGTACCTCCCCGCGAGGGATTTCCCGAAAGTCTTGGAATTTGCCATCAAATCTGTGCCCGGGGGACAGCAAACCCCCAGGTTGATGATGGTAATATGAGTCATTCATGATAGCCGTTCAGGTGTGAGGCCCTTTTTATTTTTATTTATTTTTACAAAATCTCACTCGTAAAACGAAGGATGAGTCTTGAATCTCATGGCAACGGATGTCTCAAGATGTCATATACAGTATCTGATGGCTTTTTGGATTCGCTGATCCGGTGTAGGATTGTCCCTAGCCAAAGAAAAATGGCGAGTTTTCCTAAATCTAGATTTCCATTCTGTATCCCCATTCTCAGCTCAAGATCACAACAGTGAGATTCCTGCTTTCTTCCAAAATCGCATGATAAGATTCAACTGGAAGTGAAGTTGTTGTAAAATCAGCAGATTTTTTCGAAAAAATTTGAGGTCTTTAGAATACAAATTAAACTTGTGAGCAAAACCGTTATACTTTTTAGGGACAAAATGTGTAAGATGTGTGTCTCGTATGATCGTATCTGGTCAATTAAATTAAATACTCTGGGAAGAATGTGTCCGTCCTGTACGTCTGTATGAGTGGATAAAAATGTGAAACAAGCATGATGTTTCTAATTTTAATCCCTGACCATTTTTTGAAAGACTGAAACATAAATTTTCAAAACTCCGTGCTTCCCTTTTCACGAGGATTCCTCAAATAAAATTTGCATCCTTCACTATGACCGATCTGCATCATCAATTCATCAATAGTCTCAAGAAGATATACCGTACTTATGAGTATATAACACGTTTTGGGAGCCTTTTACACTGTAAAAAAAAATTGTCTTCAATAATAGCAACTCAGAAGGCGATTAAAAAATTGAATGATTTTTTTACAAAACATTTTGAGCACCAAGTGAAACTGCGGAACTGACAAAAATCATCCCAATGTGTCAACCTGCTGTCAATATTTGTGAGACCTTTTCAAATGGTTTAAAATACCCGTAAGTCCTTTTTTTATTTATCGACATTCCTTTTGAAACTACTGTACGTTGACTGCTCCATGCTTTCCGAACATTGAGTTCGGTCCAAACTGGGTTGAGTTCAATAAATTTGTTTATTGTCACCAATTCACGGTCAATATACCACTACCCCGCGACTTTAAATGGGAAAATGGGTGTTTTTCTATAAAATTTTCCCCATAGTCATTATTTTATGTAACTTTCGCGACTTTCGAAAAGTCCCTTACATTTTTCGAGGGGGAAATGCTCCTTTCGAGACGAACGCAATTGCTGTTTCTGCCTCGTTTCTCTGGTGGCATTTAAATTGCTAAAACGGTTCTGCTACGTCGTAGAAGAAGGTATGCTTGCTTTTCCTCTTTCATCCTCCGTCGTTATTTTTTTGTTTACGGCCTAATCTAATATTTTTTTTTGACGAAACATCATTGAACGCCATGATTCGTTTTCTCGGTCATGAATGCACCAAGCTGAAATTCATCCGAGCCAAACGATGAATGCAGAAAATTTGGCCTTCCGACTCTTTCTTGCGTGAGGTTAAACTGCACCAGTGAGTTAAGGTAGGTTTGAGGAAAGCTTGAACCAACTGAAGGAAAACCTCAATTCAAACTTGAGGGAAAGTCAACGCCGAATTTTTTAGAAGCTTCGAAAGCATGAAAAAAAAAATAATAAAGGAACTTGACAAAATTATTTAGGGGCTGCTGAATAATTCATTTTCATTTTTTCGATTAGCAGGTTCACCCATGAGCTCTGTACTCCAAATGAAAGCTTTCGTCATTGATTGGGAGGCTAATTTCCTCAGACATTTTGTTGTAAAATTTAGTTCCATCCTATAATCCTCTGGTTCTCCAATAAATTTGTTTCGCGGGAGATATTTTTTTTTTATCTGTGGAAGTTTTTAAAAGAAGAATGATTCTATTTCGTGCTTTTTTGGATAAAAATTGGGACGTAAAGAAGTTTCTCAATGCATTTTTATCTTAAATGAGCTGCAGCTCATAGCTCTCAAGGATGCTCAGGATTCCAAAACAATTCCATGTCTGACAACTGGGCCATAAGCCAGATAATCTCCAGTAGAAAAAAATATTTATCAAATTTTTTTGTCAAACGAAAGATTCTTCAATATCGAGTTTTCTAAGGAATCGAGGCCATTTGAAACTCTGTTGAAATATCCCTACATGCAGCGTACAGTATTTTTAAAATGGTACTGGAAAACTTTTTTGCAAATCATTCCGAACTCCAGTTTGTTACCTTTATCGAGGGAAATCATTTCTATGTGATCATTCTGGCCCAGTAAACTCTTCCAAAATTTGGAATTGTGAAGGTTTCTCAGTTTCGGTCAAGGCAATTGGAAAGTAGAATGAATGCATCAGTCTATATAAGTTCGAGGCTTTCTTCGAATTGTATAAGGTTCCTCTTACATTTTTTGGTTTAAAAAGTTTACTTCTTTGAGCATTTTTAGATTAAACGCACCGATTTTGGCATATAAAATGCGAATATTCTTAATTTTTTAATATACTCTGCGCTGGTTTTTACAAAATAGTTCTTTGAAAGGTAAGTTTCTAATCAGTCGCCGTGATTTGCGCATTGAAAAAGTGCAGCATTTTTGAATCTCGAATCAAGTTTTCAAGTCTCGATGACAGAAATGAAAACTTTAGTCCTTTCCTTTTCCATTGATGCTTCTTTAAGGAACTAGTAACGTCAGCAGAATGTACTGCACCTCATTCCCTTATGCGCAACATTTTCCGTGAACCTTGATGTTAACCTTTAGTTAATCCTTCCCAAGAAAACTTGCTGAGTGGATTTCATCATTCATGCGAAACGCGCTCTATGCAGTTTTCAGTGCCCAGGGAAAAGGAAGGAAGAAAATGAAGTATGAAATAGGGTCAGCTTAACTGAGATTACTCCGAGTAAATACCCATGGTTATTCGGGCCGCTGGTTGTCACGACGAATGCGAATTTTGTCTGCTGGTGCAGGGTTTCGCACGACCTGCATCTAAGACCTTGTTTTTCTTGCGGAAAGAGTCCGGAAGGAAAGGATGCCGGGAGGGGGGAGGGGGGCAAAAGGCATTAGCAAACACCAGCTTAAGTGCTTACTTATTCATAGGACATTGAGCTGAACGCCCTGGAGTATAGACACAAGCACGTCGTGGCCCCGAAGGCAGAGACGTCCGACAGCTTCGCATTCGCTTTGAAGGACACTTCCAGCGGCCGCGTGGTCCAGGGTCGGTTCGAAATCAAAGTGCTCCCCAGGGGTTACTGGGCCCCGTTGGTCGTGAAGGCCAACGCCACTATCCTCGTCGAAGAACCAGACGAACTGATGGACATGCAACAGCAACAACACCACCACGACCACCACCAGCAGCAGCGTGGAAGTGCTGGTGCCAGCAGCATCACGAGGGCGGGGTATGCTGCTAAACCCGGAACCCGGATCGGGAAGCAGCACTTGAACGTGGCCCATCGGGCTGTGGCGCCACGAGACGTGGTTTTCTCTGTGATGCGCGGACCGGCCTTTGGGGTTTTGCGTTTGGTCGAACATAATAATAATGAAGGGATCGATCGGGCAGCAGAAGAGCCTGTGCGGAGATTTGATCAGGCAGCCATTAATGCTGGGTCATTGATCTACGAGCCGAGGTTGACGGACGGAGGCGAGGATTTCATTCTCTTCGACGTCACCAACGGAATCACAGGTTTGCAACATTGTCATCGAAGCATTCTCTTTTTTTTTTTTTTTGGATGCATAATTTATTCATAGGCGAAAGTGTGGATATATGCGCAATCCCTGCTTTACTTTAGAAGAAAAGATTTAAAAATTAAAAGCCGATTATCACGTGGCGTTTATAAGTGAATTGAACGATTCTTACGTTGTTTTTATGTCTGCGTAATATATTCCATATTAATTATGGAAAAATCGATCCCTTTTTTCCTTTAGAGCAAATATTAAAATCTTGAAAGGCGATTCGTATGATGCGTTCAAAAATCAATCGGAAAATGAACTGCGTTCACGACTTTTTCTTAGTGAATGACTTATGCAACGTTGTCATACAAACATTCTCATTTTTTTTCTGCAAAATTCTTTTTTTTTCGGAGAACGCATGGATGCACATCCTATTTTCCTTGAAAAAAGGTCGGCTTTAAAAATATTAAAAGCCATCACTTATTTTGCGTTTATAAATGATTCGGAAAATAAATTGTGTTATTGACTTTTCTTTAATGATTGAGTTATTCAACATCGTCATCAAAACATTCTCCCTTTTTTGCTGTGTACTTTATTCATGCGAGAACGTGTGGATGCGCAATCTCTGTTTTCCTTCAGAAAAAGGGATTTTAAAATTAAAAGCCGATTCTTATACGTTGCGTTTACAAATTAATTTGAATATTTATTGTGTTCACGACATTTTCTTAGTGAATGAGTCAGATATAATCTTTATTTGCCGCTTGATTTTCAGCATTCACGAGATTCATGAAATTTCCTCATGTAACCCATGTATTTTCACACATAACGTTTCTTTACACATTATGGCCCATCGAAAATAATACACTTAGCGTTATTCACAGAAAAAAAACACTTTACAAGAGTATGCATGAAAATCACCATCATGTTTCCAAGAATGATAATTTCTAAAGAAAATATTAGAACTTGCGTCCTCACTTTCATGGGACAAACGGAAATGTTAGCCACGTTTTTAGCAATTTCTACTGAAAATGGAATGCCGATGTTTCAATGGAGCGAATAAATTCAAGTGATGAGTTTTAAAATTTTCCTGCCATTCTGTCGCAGTATTCCTCCTTTATAAAATTTAAATTGGTAGATACGAGTACATCGTATATCGTATATCGAAAGTATTCCGGAGGATTCATGCTGCATATGAATGTTTAATTCCTTCTGGGCATTGGGCAAAAAACATTTATCCTTGTCTTTATGCATCGGTAAGTGGAAGGTTGTATACTGTATGCAAATGCATGGAGTACAAGAATGGAAATGAATTCAAAAAAATCGCAACAGAATGAAAATTAAATTTTTAGTGCTGTTCTCATTTCATGCGCGAAAAAACATGCATGCACGTCAATTTTGCGCCGTTTTTTTTGTGTACGACGTGCTGAAGAATTTTTTTTAGCTGTTGCAAATTCTCATGTTGAAGGGCTGAATGATCTATTTCTTTCAATTTTCTGACGTGTTATGCATGCTTGAAATTTTTTGCGATGCTCATTCGCTTCGAAAGCCCATTTTTTATTTCTCCAATTTTTTCCCAGTTCTACCAAACCTGCTGCTGAAGTTCGTGATGGTGCCGAAGTTCATAAACATGGACATTGACCAAATCTTTTTGAGCGAAGGCCAGAGCCAAATAATCCTAGCAGAAAGCATCAGAATCGTCACGCTTTATTATGCCGATAAAGTCAAGGAATTCATCGTCGACAAGTCTCCGTCTCACGGCTGCTTGGAACTCGTTTCAGCCCCCGGAAAGCAAATAACCACATTTACCGCTCGATTACTGAACGAGGGCGTTGTTCAAGTAAGAGGCTATACTGTTCGTTGCCTCGTGGCATTTTTCTTGTGCGCTTTTTCTAAAAATTCTTCATTTTGTTTTTATCTTTTTTTAGTACACCCATGACGGTTCAGAGCTCTTGTTTGACGAAGCTCTGATTGTCGCGAGGGCAATGGATGGCAGGGAAAGTGCTTTGACTCCGATGGTCTTTAACATCACCCAGGTCAACGACCAGCCCCCTCGTGCAAAAATAGAACACAAAAACCAGGTGAAGAGACTCGAACCGAGGGTTTGGCAAGGTGGTCTACTGCCCATTACCAGCGACATCTTGGGTACGCACTTTTCAGCATTGCGCCAGTAACCGGTGCCTCTTAACTAAAACAAATACAGTACCGTACCATATCCTGCGATTCTTTCAATAATATTATTTTTGGAGTATTACTTAAATGCAGCTAGAACATATTGTACTGTTTTTGTTGTTGATCGACTCCATCAGTGTCCATCATTATGTCATTATGCTATATATTCGGAAGAGCGTGTTCGAGGATACCCGATCCGCGACATTTTTTCCCATAATTCATTCATGAGAACTGAAACGATATATTTTTTTTTCACTAGTCGAAAATATGCTCCATGAATTCTACACCAGTTCGTATACGTTTTTATATTTTCTGAAAAAATATTGTGGCTGCTTTCTTTAATTTTTTAAAGAATTTTTAATTTTTTTCATTTTTTCATACATGAATTCAGTGCATGAGAATTATCCTTAATTTTGTTCAGATGATATTATGAAGCTTATCAGAAATTTGATTCATGTTGATGCACAGGTTTGAAATTTGTGCGACAAACTTTTCCTTTTTGCGAGGACAATCTGTCCGCAAATTATTTCAGCAATGAACCGTGGGTAATTATGACAGTGGCATTTTTTCTCTGAAATCGAATTGAACTACAGTATTTGCCAGTTCAATTAGTGAATCTGATTATCGCAGATTTCGTTAGCTGAGTAGTTTATGAACTATATTCAAAATATAATTAATTGATGAACGAAAAAGGGACTCTCATATTAACTTCAGTAGAATGGTATCCTCCTATTCAATGATTTTTTAAGATTTGCCGGAAAATTGGCCATTGGCATGTCAATTAATCGTTTAATTTTTCTCATTTTTATTTTTCAATATTTGATCATCGTGATTTTTTTTACCGTGAATAGCGCGGATAAATCGGAGTTCCGTTGCATTCAAGGTAATCGAACTGAGATTTCTGATGCTGTGTATTACATATTTAAACAAACTGTATTAAGAATTAATAACTTTATTTTACTCAAGCATTTTTGAACAAATTTCGACGGAAAAGTTTCTTCCTGCAAAAGAAAAAGGAATCACGGCTTCAAAGTCACTGCAATTTATTTTTATAAATGACTCGTTTGATCTGAACTTTTCAAAATCGTTTTCAACAGCATTCGAAGACGAAGATACGCCGAATCACAGCGTTGTCTACAATGTCGAGAGCGTGGAAGGAGGAGAATTGCTGTTCCTTCAGGACTTTTCAATGGCTTCCGGGGACAGCATAAAGCCCCCAGGGCACGACGATGACGTCAAGGTAGAGTCGCTTCTGCCAGCTATGCACCAGTCCCCAACGCAATATGGCCTCGACGGTGCTGTTGATCGACAGCATATTGTCAGTGTCGGAAATAGTGGATTTATGCTGGATTTCCGTCCCGTGCTCCAATTCACTCAAGCACAAGTTACAGGCTGTCTTTTGATCTTCAAACACACTGGTGAGACACGGGGTGCATTATGTAAACTCGTTGAAATGGTTAAGCCGTGAATAAAATATTCTAGCTCCAAATCAGCGACAAATGACGCATGTCAACCGAGAACCTCATTCCGCTTTTTTCTGTGTATATTGTATTTCACGCAGTGAGGGAGTTTTTATTCCAGTCATGATCTCATGAATGGGGTTAAACATTTTTCGAAATCATTTTCAAAAAAAAATTTGTGCCATGAGCAAACTTCAGAGCATACATATAAGAAACGTGAGAGGAAATGTCAAACTATAAATTGCCTCACAGGAGAAAAAAAAAATCAGCGGAGACGGTAAAATTTTAGAACTCCTATACGTGCTTGCGGAAGCTTTTCTGATTTTACTTGCTTTATTTATTTTTATTTTTGGTTCACGGTGAATATTGTACTCCTCGAAAGTACCTTTTTCTGGAATTTTTTACTTGTGGCATATCCCTTTGATGCTTTCTTTGAACTGGCTTCTTTATCCAAAGTTTTCTCCTATGGCATTTCATCCTGTGTCATTTCCTCTCTGTCACATTTCGTTTTTATTTTTCTCTCGTCGGCGGTTTCTTCACTCGTCATCTTCTCTTGATTGCATTTTTCCGTCGAAATGTTTTCTCCTATAGTCCCTGGGCTCGGAAAGGTTTAATAGAACTTCAGTTTGAAGTCGTCTTTTTTCGAAAATAAATTTTGCGTGAACATTGATATGATATTATTTGAACTGTTAAAGGTGGAAACGTTGCGGGTTTCAAGTTCGCAGTTACAGATGGGGCTCATGTGAGCCAGACGCACTCACTTCGCATCTATGTCGAAAAACTTTTGATGAGCATAAAGACGAAAAAAATGTTGGAAGTTTTTCCTTTGTCAAGTGCGACACTCGGGACGGAAAATATTGAGGCAATCCTGAACGACCCCATCGGCCCCGACTTCGAAGTGCGGAAAGGAATTAAACTTGGTAAGAATGGTTGTGAAACATCCATCATTCATCTGGTTCATCGTCACATGCTCCTTATTTTTCGTTGTTCCTCTTGAAAAGAACACTGGAATCTTGGTCAAAGAAAGATCATTTACAAAGTGGATGTGCCGCCGAAACTTGGGAAACTGGTCCTAGGGAACGACGGAAATCGAAATGACACGAAAAATCTCGAAGAGGTTTTTGAATTTTCTCAGCAAGATGTCGGAGAAAACCGATTAATTTACATTCACGGACCAAGGATGGTGCAAAACGGTGATAAACAGGTTGAAAGGAATGACATGGATTCTTTTGAAATCAAAGTAATGGACGAGAAACTCGGAGAAACGGCCAGAGCGGTGAGTTTCTTCTCACAAATTATTCCATGATTTTTTTTAAATCGAAAATAAAATTCACTTTTTCGTGTTCTTTCGTGTTGATGTTTTGTTGCAAAACTGAGAGGCCATTATCTGAATCACGGGTTCGGGAACACTGAATGATAGCTGACTTTTAATTTAAAAAAAAATTTTGCGAGTCGGGTCATCTCGAGTGATCCTCCAGGAGGAACTGTCGGGGAAAAAAGTATGTGAATATTTTCAATTGACGAAGAGAATTTTATAATCATCGATCAAGGTGGTACATGTCGCCATCGGTTTGTCCGGGGTGGGTGGAGGCCTGGTGGATAAGCTGAAGACAAGAAACCTGATCGTCGAAGAAGGAGCGATCGCTTGTCTAGTCCCCGAAGAATCTGTTAACGTCACTCCGCTGTCGCTTTTCATTGCCGAGCATCTGGCTAAAATGTCCCAAAACGCAGCATCTGCCGACAGCAACGTCGGCTCTTTGTATCCTTTGCCGAAGGTACATTTTACAGTACTTATTCCTCGTCAGCTGCCGGTTTGAGTTATGCTAACATCATGCTTTTTACGATTTGCGAAGCTGCATCGAACTTGGATTTTATTTTCCTGGTCTTTTTTTTTCCTCGATAGATTGTCGTCAAACTGATGGACAAGCCAAAGCACGGTGCCATTACCGAAAACGGGCGCAGTTTGCATCCAAGAGATGGCTCTCCCATCGAATTGCCTGCGACGTCTTTGTCCGAAGGATTGATCTGCTATGTTCACGATCATTCAGATACTCGAAATGACTCCATTCCATTAGGTAATGAATCATAGTAATCACGGAATAACTCCAAAAGTGTAGAGTCTTGCGCTAAATTACGGAAAATCCATTTTCCGAAAACTAACAAAAGTATGAGCCGATTTCGGAACCAGACCAAACTTGTGGGCAACTTTTCTTAATTATATCTTGTGACCCGTTCCTTTGCTTGGGATCGTCAAGTACAAGAGAATCTCAGTTGACTTTAAAGCTAATTAAAACATGTCGGCCCCATGAAAAGATGTTGAGTACAGTTTCGAAAATGCCGAACTGGAGGAAACGTCGGGGAGAAGAAATGTCAAAAATACGAGTATAATGTCTGGAGAAATTTGTGTTCAAGAAGAAGTGAATGGAAAAAAGATGTTTTATCATCCGAGAGATGAGGAAATGTAAGAAAAAATAATAATATTTTAATGAAAATGAATTGCGGGAAAACGCTGCGAAAAAAACAAGCTGAATTTTTCCAAAAGGAAGAAAAACAGACACAAGGAAGGAATTTTCACTGCGAGAAATTAAAAGAGACACCGTGAAAAAGCGGTTGGAAATACCCTATCTTTTTATGCATTTTGCAGAAAAAAATATATATATCGGGTGAAAAAATTCACACTGGATATCGGGCCGTGACTTAAGTAATTCTCTCTCCATTCTTCCACATCATTTTCAAATAATTCTTTGAAAGAAACCCCGAAATTCTTCTTTCATACGCAATTCGTTTTACTTGATTCAATTGTTCCAATATTCACTTTGCGATTCTAGGATTTTTCCTGCGGAAAGAACAGACGACGCCCATGACAGATATTCGTCTATTCAACGCGAGCTTGACTGTCAATATCGATCCCGTGAACGACCAGCCATTCACGCTCGTGACGAAACCCTCAGTCGTCGCTGTCGTGCAAGGAATGACAGCGACGTTGTCACCTGAAAATGTGCTGACGACAGACCCGGACACCCCACCGGAGGGCATCTCCTACCAAATCGTCGATGGGCCGAAACTCGGGCGTCTCAGGATGGAGCTTCCGCAAGGCAGTGACATCTACAGTTCCATAACGTTACTGCAACACCCATCATCCGGCGATGCCAAGTTGGGCAGTCAGCATGATCCAGCAGCGGAAGTGGACTTGGATCTCTCGCCGGGTTCGTCTTCGTCCCGCGGCACGGGTTTGGTCTTTACCCAGGCTGATATAAATGCCGGGGTGGTGAAATACGATCATGGGGTTCCGGAAGTGTCGGCGAAAAGGGGAGACTTCACGAGGAGGAAAGATGCATTCGGGCTCACTCCGGACGCCTTCTATTTCAAAGTGTGGGACGGTCACTTCAAGCCCGTGTTTCAGAGAGTGCATGTCAAAATAGTACCACTGCTGATGACGCTCAAGAACCATCGACTCATCTCCATCAAGCAAGGCAGCACCGTATGTATACTGTACCTCTGTTGCGTATATGTCTTCATCGCGGAAAGTATGTTTCTGTAAGACACAGTAAATATGGATGCGAGGATTATTTCTTAAATTTACGACTTTTTGAAATAGATTCAACAGAGTTTCATCAATTCCACCCAAAAAGTTACTCGCATAACCCCATCATCTGGCTACACTTCAGTGCTGTTCAACATTATCCCCGACGATTTCAATGCATTTTTTCATGCGATAAACCCGACGAGCAAAACAGTGACAAAAAAATCCAGTTCCGTCAGTTGATTAAGCTGCTCTTCGATGGCAGAAATGAGGCTGACCCTCTTCTCAAAATCAATCCCATTCAGGTCGGTTTTTATCATGTCGGGAACAGCCATAAAGTCACAGGGGGCCTGATCAACTAAAGGAACTCGATTTTCAGCACTGTTTTGATTGTTGCATTTATTGCATGAAAAAAAATGCATTGAAATCGGCGGAGAGAATGTTGAACAGCAATGAAGTGTTCCCGAATGATGGGGATATGCGAGTGAAGGAAAAATTGTACAGTATTGTTGAATCTCTGTTTGATCTATTTCAAAACGTCGCAAAACTTATGAACCAACCCTCTTACATGTTGAGTCAGCAGAAAGTGTATGAAATTGAAGAATTAATTTTTGAAGGACATGTTCGTTGATTCTGCATACTTTTTTTTCATCCAAGGTGAGTTTAACAGTTACATTTACAGTATATTGTATGCGTAAAATCAGCCGCTTAAATGTAAGCTTAAACCAGCCTCGTTGATGAATCTTATTGTTGAGCATAGAAGGCTAGCCTTTTAAATTCCAAAATCTTCAATCAAGAAGTAATGGACGCAACTTTTTACATTTTAGAGAAGCTGTTGACAGCATCGCGATTATAAATAATATATTTGCTTATAATTAAGTAGTGTATAGTGTTAGAAAAAATGAAGCGATTTTTTATTCTTAGTTTCAACTCATGCGGTTTACGTTTTTCATATTTATATTGCAAGAATTGAAGCAGTTCGCTTTTAATTTATGCAGTACAATGCAAAAATAATATTTCGAAAAAAATGTGTGCGTCCTTGCTAAAATTTTCTTTGAGTAATTGTTAAAACAACAATGAGAGACAATTGTTTCACTGGAAAGTTTTTTAAAGACATTTTTGGGGACTTTCTGAGAAATACACGGAAAAACTTTTTAAAAATGTATACAGTACATGATAGCTATAGATTAATTATCTTTTCATCGGATCCTATGAAGTTTTGCCTTCTAAAATTTTGACTCCGGTTTGAAAATGTTGGTTTTTATCGCTGTAATATGCTTTCTACGCGTTAATAAACTCTACGACTTGTTAAGATGGCGGGGGAAATCCATACTTTTCCAGGTTGCTTCGATTAGCAAGGATCAACTGTCGGTCGACACCAACGGTGATCGAAATAAGGTGTTCTTCAACATAACGAAACCCCCGAAGTTCGGAAAAATCTTGGTCAGAGACAACGGTCACGAAAAGGTGAAGGACTTCTTCACGCAAGCCGACATCGACGCAGATCGCGTCATTTACCTTCAAGTGAACATGTCCTCCCATGAAGACGGATTTGCATTGAAGCCGTTCGATTTCTTGGGTNGGTTCGTCTTCGTCCCGCGGCACGGGTTTGGTCTTTACCCAGGCTGATATAAATGCCGGGGTGGTGAAATACGATCATGGGGTTCCGGAAGTATCGGCGAAAAGGGGAGACTTCACGAGGAGGAAAGATGCATTCGGGCTCACTCCGGACGCCTTCTATTTCAAAGTGTGGGACGGTCACTTCAAGCCCGTGTTTCAGAGAGTGCATGTCAAAATAGTACCACTGCTGATGACGCTCAAGAACCATCGACTCATCTCCATCAAGCAAGGCAGCACCGTATGTATACTGTACCTCTGTTGCGTATATGTCTTCATCGCGGAAAGTATGTTTCTGTAAGACACAGTAAATATGGATGCGAGGATTATTTCTTAAATTTACGACTTTTTGAAATAGATTCAACAGAGTTTCATCAATTCCACCCAAAAAGTTACTCGCATAGCCCCATCATCTGGCTACACTTCAGTGCTGTTCAACATTATCCCCGACGATTTCAATGCATTTTTTCATGCGATAAACCCGACGAGCAAAACAGTGACAAAAAAATCCAGTTCCGTCAGTTGATTAAGCTGCTCTTGATGGCAGAAATGAGGCTGACCCTCTTCTCAAAATCAATCCCATTCAGGTCGGTTTTTATCATGTCGGGAACAGCCATAAAGTCACAGGGGGCCTGATCAACTAAAGGAACTCGATTTTATTGTTGCATTTATTGCATGAAAAAAAAAGCATTGAAATTGGCGGAGAGAATGTTGAACAGCAATGAAGTGTTCCCGAATGATGGGGATATGCGAATGAAGGAAAAATTGTATTGTTGATTCTCTGTTTGATCTACTGTATTTCAAAACGTCGCAAAACTTATGAACCAACCCTCTTACGTGTTGAGTCAGCAGAAAGTGCATGAAATTGAGGAATTAATTTTTGAAGGACATGTTCGTTGATTCTGCATATTTTTTTTCATCTAAGGTGAGTTTAACAGTTACATTTACAGTATATTGTATGCGTAAAATCAGCCGCTTAAATGTAAGCTTAAACCAGCCTCGTTGATGAATCTTATTGTTGACCATAGAAGGCTAGCCTTTTAAATTCCAAAATCTTCAATCAAGAAGTAATGGACGCAAATTTTTACATTTTAGAGAAGCTGTTGACAGCATCGCGATTAAAAATAACATATTTGCTTATAAGTAGTGTAGTGTTAGAAAAAATGAAGTGATTTTTGCATTCTCAGTTTCAACTCATGCGGTTTACGTTTTTCATATTTATATTGCAAGAATTGAAGCAGTTCGCTTTTAATTTATGCAGTACAATGCAAAAATAATATTTCGAAAAAAATGTGTGCGTCCTTGCTGAAATTTTCTTTGAGTAATTGTTAAAACAACAATGAGAGACAATTGTTTCACAGGAAAGTTTTTTAAAGACATTTTTGGGGGACTTTCTGAGAAATACACGGAAAAACTTTTTAAAAATGTATACATGATAGCTGTAGATTACTTATGTTTTCATCGGATCCCATGAAGTTTTGCCTTTTAAAATTCTGACTCCGGTTTGAAAATATTGGTTTTTATCGCTGTAATATTCTTGCTACGCGTTAATATACTCTACGACTTGTTAAAATGGCGGGGGAAATCCATACTTTTCCAGGTTGCTTCGATTAGCAAGGATCAACTGTCGGTCGACACCAACGGTGATCGAAATAAGGTGTTCTTCAACATAACGAAACCCCCGAAGTTCGGAAAAATCTTGGTCAGAGACAACGGGCACGAAAAGGTGAAGGACTTCTTCACGCAAGCCGACATCGACGCAGATCGCGTCATTTACCTTCAAGTGAACATGTCCTCCCATGAAGACGGATTTGCATTGAAGCCGTTCGATTTCTTGGGTGATCAGCTGCCCGAAATATACATGAAGTGAGTGTTAAAGTTTAGGGGGAATCCGATACTAGAGTTTCACTGATTTTTTTTACATCTATTTTTTTTTTGAACAGAGTTAAAGTTCAACCCCTGTTGATGACGAGAACCTTCAACATAACTTTTGGGGAAAAGTATCCACTGACAACTGCTGTTCTAAGTGCAAGCCAGCTGGGTAAAATGATGGGATCAGACCCAGTTTTCGTGGTGAAAAAGAAGCCATTGAATGCAAAGGTAAGCTTGCTAACCCACTTGGAGAATGTTCACACTTGCTCATTGTACCACTAAAATCGATAAGCTCGACACTATGTGTATTTTCTTTCCTTGTCAAGTATTTTCATTTATTCACATCGTTTATCTCGTCGTCACTGGAATTATAAAGACGATTTTTTGTAAAATTTTAATGTAATATTCACGTTAAAATTATACCGGCATATATATACTGTATGTGCAAAATAAGAGGGGCGTTTGAATTCCTCGCGCAGTTCAATATCATCTAATTATCCTCAGTGTTCATAAAATTAATTTATCTAGTTCAGGTTCGATCACGAGTTCTTCGTCGATTTTAAGACTTTTCTAAGGTCTTTTGAAACTGGGAATTCATGATTTCCTAATTGCCGATTTTGACACTTTCTGGTACAAATTTGAAAAGTATTGTTTAAACCTCCCGTTCATTTGGTGAACAAAGAGCGATTCAGTGCCTCAGACGGTATCACTCATGAATACTTCTGTAAGATTTGAGACCGCTGATTGCACCCAAAGTTTGCAAGACATTTTAAAAGAAGTTGCAAATTCAACTCTGAATTTGCAACTTGGGAATTTGCTATGCACGGGTGGTTAATTTCTTTCTGACATGTTCGGAAAATTGCATGTGGGGAAAATTTAAAAAAAATCAGTACGAGGAGATCATTTGCACGACGCTTTGCAATGATCAAATCGCTTAAACTTCCTTCATGAGTCTTGAAATACTGCGGCTAATAAGAGACACAATTGGTCTACGCGCAAAAATCGGATGCCCAGGATTTTGCATTGGTGGAATACAATGTGATCTTATAGCAGACGCTTAACAGAAATGTGTGCGATAGGCGAAGTTTATTGCAGTCACTGATTTTATTTTGGCCTCGTTGACATGCAGATAAAAATCTCGACGAAAGGGAAGACAGATGCCGACGACAAGACCGCCGAAAAGCGAGGCAGAACGATTGCTTTCAGTCAGTCAGACTTGCGAGAGCGTCGAATTTATCTGATTTCACGTCCGAGCAGCGAAAGCAACAAGCAACAAGGGAACAAACTCGAAAGGGTTATTGTGAACGACTCTCTGGTTCTGCTCATCACTTCCGACGGGGTTCAGCCTGCGGAAGCCGAGCTGAAATTCCACATAGTGCCTCGAGCCATGCGACTGAACACCCAGCAATCCCGGGCTGCGGACTCCGTGAAACCCAACGAGGAACCCAACTTGTCTATCCCAGTGTCCCTGGACGTCATGAGTAACCCTTCTATAACAAAGGACTCCTGGATTGTAGCTTGTGTTGTGGCTGGGATCGTGTGTCTCTCGGTCCTCGTCATAGTGGTGGCTGTAAAATGCGTGATTGCCGGGAAGAAAAGCACGCCCTGTGGCAGCAATTGTCCGGGAAAGTTGGCGCAACAAGATAAAACGGAAGCTGGGGAAGTTCACATGCTTGTGGGAGGAAGCATAGTGCAGCAAGAAGAAGTTTCCGACAGCATTTCAACGATGAATCAGAAAATAGAAACCCCGCCAACAACTCAAAAAACTGCCACATTGGGCCGGAACCGGAAGAAAGAGTGAGCGATTTCGCTGCTGAAACCTTCAGCTTTATTTCATTTGTAATAGCTGGCAAACTTCACAATCACGAGATTAATTTCACTGAATTCATTCGGTACTTGGGAGATTTAAAAAATTCTGATTTCGACCATTGTACGAATTGTCCAAGTGAAGGCGTCCAAAAATGGCTAACGCAGTTATCAATTATTTTTTACAGAAGTCAGCCGTAATGAAAAAAAACCGCATAAGCAAAGGCTTCGACCCCTGGATGAGGGGACCGAATTATTTTAAAATTTGTATAACTTCTACGAGGAAAGAGGTGTAAATCTGCAGGAAAAAGTGTGATTAAATCAATAAAACACGCGGGATATGCATTGAAAAATTCTATGAATATGACGATTGTGCGTCCCTTGGATGGAGACTTCTTTGTTGGATGGGAATTAATGTACTGTATTGTAACCACAGCTTAGCAATACTGTAATATATCATTTTTAACCTTTTTTCAAAAATGTTTCCGAAGTTCGAAATGAATAGAAAATTAAACTTTGAAGTCCACCCTATCACTGCACGAAATATTGGGTTACAATATCTCACACGTGTTTCACTAACATGCAAGTAACCTAAATTCTATTAGATGTTTCAAACAGTAGAACAATTCTCGCACAACAATAAAATCTGCGATATTATCTTGGAAAATGTAGAAACTATTTATGCGTGAGTTATGCTGAATGTGAAGGTTGATCTAAAAATGTCGTTTTATGAATTACAAGTTTTTCAAGTGTGAATAACAAACATTAAAAATACTTCAGTGAATGAACAGTAGCCTGCGCTGAAAGTCTCATTACCAATCCAAAGTGGTTTGAAATATTTATTGAAACTCGTGAAGTGGGCTGCTCAAAAGAAATGTGTTTCCACTAACGCGTCTGAAATGTTTGAATAATCCCTCGTGGATTGTTGACTTTCGGATGAGCTTCCTTCCTCGGAAATATTTTTCGTGTGCCTCATTCGATCCCTTTTTCAAAGCTTGATTCGCAAGACTCTATGAAATTCGCAGCAACGACAGCGAATCTGGCGATATTAAATATGTTGAATGCGTGGACTCACATCGTTTTTTTCCGGCAGGTCTAACAATACTCGCGACGTGGGCCAAGTCAGTCTCCTTCCCGGCGACTTGCTGAGGCATCAGCAGCCACTTGAACCCAGCTGTCATTCCCAAGGCGGAACAGTTATTCTGGAATCAGTCCAAATAACGCCCGACAGCAACTCGGGGAAAACTGATGACGCGTCCGTGTCGTCTCGGGCTGTCAGCAGCCGTGGNACAGAAATGTGTGCGATAGGCGAAGTTTATTGCAGTCACTGATTTTATTTTGGCCTCGTTGACATGCAGATAAAAATCTCGACGAAAGGGAAGACAGACGCCGACGACAAGACCGCCGAAAAGCGAGGCAGAACGATTGCTTTCAGTCAGTCAGACTTGCGAGAGCGTCGAATTTATCTGATTTCACGTCCGAGCAGCGAAAGCAACAAGCAACAAGGGAACAAACTCGAAAGGGTTATTGTGAACGACTCTCTGGTTCTGCTCATCACTTCCGACGGGGTTCAGCCTGCGGAAGCCGAGCTGAAATTCCACATAGTGCCTCGAGCCATGCGACTGAACACCCAGCAATCCCGGGCTGCGGACTCCGTGAAACCCAACGAGGAACCCAACTTGTCTATCCCAGTGTCCCTGGACGTCATGAGTAACCCTTCTATAACAAAGGACTCCTGGATTGTAGCTTGTGTTGTGGCTGGGATCGTGTGTCTCTCGGTCCTCGTCATAGTGGTGGCTGTAAAATGCGTGATTGCCGGGAAGAAAAGCACGCCCTGTGGCAGCAATTGTCCGGGAAAGTTGGCGCAACAAGATAAAACGGAAGCTGGGGAAGTTCACATGCTTGTGGGAGGAAGCATAGTGCAGCAAGAAGAAGTTTCCGACAGCATTTCAACGATGAATCAGAAAATAGAAACCCCGCCAACTACTCAAAAAACTGCCACATTGGGTCGGAACCGGAAGAAAGAGTGAGCGATTTCGCTGCTGAAACCTTCAGCTTTATTTCATTTTTGATAGCTGGTAAACTTCACCATCACGAAATTAATTTCACTGAATTCATGCAGTACTTGGGAGATTTAAAAAATCTGATTTCGACCATTTTACGAATTGCCCAAGTGAAGGCGTCCAAAAATGGCTAACACAGTTATCAATTTTTTTTTTACAGAAGTCAGCCGTAATGAAAAAAAAAACCATAAGCAAAGGCTTCAACCCCTGGAGGAGGGGACCGAATTATTTTAAAATTTGTATAACTTCTACGAGGAAAGAGGTGTAAATCTGCAGGAAAAAGTGTGATTAAATCAATAAAACACGCGGGATATGCATTGAAAAATTCTATGAATACGACGATTGTGCGTCCCTTGGATGGAGACTTCTTTGTTGGATGGGAATTAATGTACTGTATTGTAACCACAGCTTAGCAATATTATATCATTTTTAACCTTTTTTCAAAAATGTTTCCGAAGTTCGAAATGAATAGAAAATTAAACTTTAAAGTCCACCCTATCACTGCACGAAATATTGGGTTACAATGTCTCACACGTGTTTCACTAACATGCAAGTAACCTAAATTCTATTAGATTTTTCAAACAGTAGAACAATTCTCGCACAACAATAAAATCTGCGATATTATCTTGGAAAACGTATAAACTATTTATGTGTGAGTTATGCTGAATGTGAAGGTTGATCTAAAAATGTCGTTTTGTGAATTACAAGTCTTTCAAGTTTGGATTGCAAACATTAAAAATGCCTCAGCGAATGAACAGTAGCCTGCGCTGCAAGTCTCATTACCAATCCAAAGTGTTTTGAAATATTTATTAAAACTAGTCGCTCAAAATACATGTGTTTCCAGTAATAATGCGTCTGAAATTTTTCAATAATCCCTCGTGGATTGTTGACTTTCGGATGAGCTTCCTTCCTCGGAAATATTTTTCGTGTGCCTCATTCGATCCCTTTTTCAAAGCTTGATATCGCAAAATTCTATGAAATTCGCAGCAACGACAGCGAATCTGGCGATATTAAATGTGTTGTATGCGTGGACTCACATCGTTTTTTCCGGCAGGTCTAACAATACTCGCGACGTGGGCCAAGTCAGTCTCCTTCCCGGCGACTTGCTGAGGCATCAGCAGCCACTTGAACCCAGCTGTCATTCCCAAGGCGGAACAGTTATTCTGGAATCAGTCCAAATAACGCCCGACAGCAACTCGGGGAAAACTGATGACGCGTCCGTGTCGTCTCGGGCTGTCAGCAGCCGTGGATTACCGCCGCAGGTCCGACAGCCAGTGGACGTGCAAACTATTTTGCGACGACCAGCGATGAGTAATTCGCAGGCCAATAACGCCGGCACTGCGACCCTGGGGCGATATCCCGACCAGCATCATCAGCAACACGTTGGCCTGATGGTGTCACAGGCCTTCAGCTGCAGTGCTCAGTGCTGTTCAAGAGGCCCGGCTGCGAATGCGTCACTGTCGTCTTCCCCTGGGATGATCTGTGATACTTTCGCTCAGCAGCAACAACAGCAGCAGGTATTTATACAGGATAATATGCAGTAACACATTAGTCGATCTTACTGAAACAGGGGCATGCTTAAACAAAATGTTCCTTCAAGAATTTTATTTTTCCCGTATTTACTCGAGTACCAGCATAATAGGTGCCCTCGAGTAAGACGCACACTCCAGTTTTTTTTTTTTTTTTTACCGGAAATTTGTCAAAAATGTTATCTCTGCAAAAGACGCACGCCCGTCCCACTTTTACATGGTTGAAAATATAATTTTTTCGAATTAAAATGTTGAACGAAATAATCCCATGAATAAATGTAATAATATATAAAGAAGTGTTCCCCAGCCTGTGGTCCGCGGACCGGCGCTGGTCCGCAGAAGTTTTTTGCCATTCCGCGGGACATTTTCAGCATAATAAATTTATTAAGAAGAGCAATCAAGTCTTTATCTGAAACTTTGGAAAGGCAATGGCAGTTGAAATTATTGAATGAAGAAATAAAAGTTGGCTTTTCTCTTAATAATACTTCAGACACATTTTCATGTGATGCTGGAATAAATTATTTAAATTTTTATTCTGAAAAACCTGTCTTCAAGCCCATTTTTCTTTTTTTTTAACATTCCACTGCAGCTGCTTCATTTGGGCTCAACTTAATTTTTGCAAAAATCAGAAACTTTTATATGCCTGCCATAAAGTCTTTCAAGCGAAATTTGTTCAAGTCTGTAAAAATTTTATGCAACTTTGCCCATCCGCAAAGAATTTTACGGAAATTTCCTGTCCGAGGCCCAAAAAAGGTTAGGGAACCCTTATATAGATAGCCTTCTAATTGGATTTGAGCCGAACAGAACTCGTTAGATTTGTTATGGGCTGAATTTGCACCTAAGTTTGTAGCTAAAAAATGTATATCCTCATATTATTGTGGAAGTATGCGTGGCACGAAAGTAGACCGAAAATAGCGTACACGTAATAAAGAAACAGCACACAGCAAAAGGCAATTTAGTAAAAACCAAATCATAATGTTTTACACTGTCTCGTCCGAAATTGAACAAGCGACTTCTTGTAAATGGTTCATATTTACATGCTCGTGTAATATTTAAATTCCCGCAACTGTATTACCCACGTTTTAAAAATGCGCATTGGAATGAGTAAAGTCCATATATAGCTTGAAAAACCACTCCAGTGAATATCGTACAATTATACGTTCATTCGAAAAACATTCGACGGCGTGACTTATTCGCGAATAGCGCAACGTTTTCATGCCACCAATCTTTCGAGTGACTCGAATTTATGCACGCACAATAAAAAAAAAATTACAGGGGAACACTCGCTGTGGCTGCATAGACATTCCTGTCGTGTCCAGCAAGACACTTCATCATCGCAGCAGCCAACAGCAATCCTGTTGCCCTCCAGGCTGCGGCTCATCAATGCCACGGGTGCGCCAAGATCCGAACCAACTGCAGCACCATCACAACCAGCAACCCGTGTTACCCACCACCATCACCAAAGTGAATCCCAACCCACATTCTTCCATGGACCAGGACCATAATCAGCAGCAGGTGAATAAAGCTCATCAAAGCACGTTTATTCCGCCGAGCTGCTGTGCGTCTGTCGCTGCTGCTGCTGCTGGAGCGGCGGACCAAATGCGAGGAGATTCCAACGCAACTTTTAGGGAACCAACTCTTAGAAAAAACCAATACTGGGTGTGATTGTCTATAATAATAATTTTAAAAAGGAGAAAATTCAAGATGGATGATTTCTGCCGTCGAATCGAGCGTGTCGGAAATTCGCGAATGCAGGGATCTGATCTGAAGGAAATTCATGCGTTGCACAAGTATACTCGTGTTCGAAGGGGAGAGATTCAATTTTTTGTTGTTGAAAATTGTGACTGCTTAGGCATAATAAAATTATTTTCCAAGCGACTCAAAATGTGCAGTTTTTCTACTTATGCTCCAGGTGCAATAGATATCATCATCACCACGAGTCAGTCTTATGTTGGTACCTTGTCAGACAGATGAGGATAAAAGTACAAATAATTCTCACCTAGCAATATTAGAACAATTTCTTGATCTCACGAAAACAAAGAAGAACGGAGATGGTAAGTCAGAATTTTTCCGCGTCATTCTGAGGAAATCAGGTTTTACCTACACCCCGTTTTGCTCTTTTATGCATTCGAGTAACAGTATTATGATTGCTAAAAATATTTCAAATACATAAAGAAAAACTAACGAGTATTTCAAATTTTTAAACCGATCTTCCGATTAGAAAATGTTTCGCATTCATTGTGTGAAATATGATAACTGTGAAGGTTTTACTAATGAGTGAGAAGTTTCATTCGAAGAATATTCGTAGGAAATGAGCAGACGAAGCTTGATTGAAGTTTTATTGTTGGTCGAAAATGGACATTTTTTATGAGGATTATGATTTAAAGACGATTTTACCACCTGAAAATTAGCTCAATTTCAAGATATTGTAACGACGAAACTTTTAAATTATCCCCTGTAAGTTTGAACTGCGTTGGAAAGGGTAACCTCGTAATGATGAATAATAAACAAATGAAAAGCTTATTTTTCTTGCAAACACGGAAAAAGAGGATCTTTCATTACTTGGCTCGCAATAGGCCGATCCTATAAGCGAAATTTCGGATCTTGTGAATGGCCTCTTCTTGCATGAGATTGAAACACATGGCAATGAGCGACATCCCGATCAGCAGGTAGAACACGCACACGATCAGTTTGTATTGCGACGTGTTGTCCGTGTACTCCTTCACGGCTTGCCCGGGTACCAGGTCCCCGAACCCAATGGTCAGCAAACTGACGAAGCAAAAGTAGGAGCCGTCGATGAAGCCCCATTTCTCCCAGGCGCCGAACACGAGGGCGCCGACGATCACGTAGGAGAACATGACTGTCAAACAAGCCGATGCGGGCACGAGAACTGGTTTGTGTTTCGCGAGGAATTTGGCACGTTCGATCCGTTCTTGTTCCGCCGTGTTTGGATTCGTAGTGGCGGGTGATGCAGATTTAGCGCTTATCGCTGTCAAGTTGTTGTTTGTGGTTCGGGCTCCGGCACTGGTGCTCTCTCTGCTGCTACTCCGTTTCGCAGTCACTTCACACCTACGCATAGGCCAAACCAAAATTTCTCTTTTTTTAAGTTTTCTTAACCTTCTCTAATATCGCGTATGTCTCGGGACTGGCATATATTGAAAAGGATTTTTTTTCCGATATTTCTTTGGAACAGCCTCAAAAAGGTCGCAATAAAACCCTGGGTAAAAGCGGCTCGTGTTTCGCACGAGCTTATTGTCAACAAAAGTTTCCTCACCCTCCAAAAATAAAAATAAAAAGGCAGCCATCAGTTGACAAACATAATGCAGGTATATGAAAATACAGTAATTGAAGACCTCAATTTCAGTCAATTTATTATTTCAGTACAAGTTTCAAGTTGGCAGACTCATACGTACAGTACTGTATTTCTGACAATATTTGCATTTCACATCAATTAAGAATGGCCGAAGCGTTCAAAGATCGGCATTTATGCAACTGATGAGCAAAAGTCTGTATAAGGGCAACAAACTTCCAATTGATTGAAAAATACTTTTTTCACCAACATTCCTTTCAAAAGAGCCAAAAATGAACAGCGCACATGTTCAACCGCTGATTGTACACTTCAATATAGTCGATTTTTGTTAAATGTACAATTCACGTGCTCTTTTATCGTGCAAAACTACCTTTATATAATTTTTTCAGCACTTGCAGGCATTTGGTTTTTCTACTACTACAGAGCTTAATTACTCCTACTACTCAGCGAGCACAGCTTTCAGGGTCTTGAAAAAGACTAGAAAAGCAATAGGGTGGTGAAGAAAGAACAAACTTGGTCCTGAGTTTTGACTTACAGTATTTGTGATCCAGGTGTATTTTTGTCAAGTTCGCGAAACCGAGATTTGTATTTGTGTCTTTTGATGTGGAAATATTAGGCAATTTTGCAGACTGTTTTATTTTAATTTACGTAGCAGACAAAGAACATTGCTTTCAGAATTCGATTCAAGGCATGCATCAAAATTATACCAAAATGTAGGACGTAATTCCGAGGCTATATGACATCCGGAATAAATTTTCAATATATGAATACATGGCGAAACGATTTCTGGGTTTTATGGATCGATCATAACACCTAGAATTTTTATTATGGTAATAATTTTGGTTACATTCACCTTCATTATGAGTAAATTGTCAATTAAAAATTACACAGCAAGTCAAAAATGCATCCGTAGCTGTTTATTTCTCGAATGCTGCCGAAAGTCAAGTTTCTGTATATGATTGCTGAAGAAGAATATAATGAATGTAGCAGCAGTGTTTTGAAGTTTCATCTTTTTCTGCAGATGCATCCAGACGAATCATAGATACTATTTATCTCCTCAAAGTTTCACACAAGTACAACTTACTTGCACAAAGAGCTGTACTTGGAATACAAATATTTGAAGCTCGAGCCGAGGAAATCGCCGACATTCGTCATGTAAAGCAACATCAACGGAATCCCGATCAACGCGTACATGATCGTCACGATTTTCCCTCCCGGTGTTTTCGGTGTCACGTTTCCGTAACCTGGAAATATTTCTTTTTCGATATATCAGCGAACTTTACCCTTTGAGAAATGCATGCTAAAATTATTTTTAATTTAAGCAATATGTAAGGACAATGTATTCACCGATCGTCGTGTACACAGTCAGCGAATACATGAGTGCGGAAGGGAAGGTCCACTTGGCATCCAGTTTACCATCGTAGCCCTGCTTGATGATCTTCACCAGTCCCTTTTGGTAGTCAGAGAGGAAGTGGTTCACGTCTCGTTCCCATTGTTGTTTATGAAGAATGTTNATGAATAATAAACAAATGAAAAGCTTATTTTTCTTGCAAACACGGAAAAAGAGGATCTTTCATTACTTGGCTCGCAATAGGCCGATCCTATAAGCGAAATTTCGGATCTTGTGAATGGCCTCTTCTTGCATGAGATTGAAACACATGGCAATGAGCGACATCCCGATCAGCAGGTAAAACACGCACACGATCAGTTTGTATTGCGACGTGTTGTCCGTGTACTCCTTCACGGCTTGCCCGGGTACCAGGTCCCCGAACCCAATGGTCAGCAAACTGACGAAGCAAAAGTAGGAGCCGTCGATGAAGCCCCATTTCTCCCAGGCGCCGAACACGAGGGCGCCGACGATCACGTAGGAGAACATGACTGTCAAACAAGCCGATGCGGGCACGAGAACTGGTTTGTGTTTCGCGAGGAATTTGGCACGTTCGATCCGTTCTTGTTCCGCCGTGTTTGGATTCGTAGTGGCGGGTGATGCAGATTTAGCGCTTATCGCTGTCAAGTTGTTGTTTGTGGTTCGGGCTCCGGCACTGGTACTCTCTCTGCTGCTACTCCGTTTCGCAGTCACTTCACACCTACGCATAGGCCAAACCAAAATTTCTCTTTTTTTTCAAGTTTCCTTAACCTTCTCTAATACGTGTATGTCTTTTTTGAGACTGGCATATACAGTATTGGGAAAGGAGTTTTCCGAAATTTCTTTGGAACAGCCTCAAAAAGGTCGCAATAAAACCCTGGATAAAGACGCCTCGTGTTTCACACGAACTTGTCAACAGAAGTTTCCTCATCCTCCAAAAAATAAATAAATAAAAAGTCAGCGATCAGTTGACGAACATAAATGCAGGTATATGAAAATAATTGAAGACCTCAATTTCAGTCAATTTATTATTTCAGTTAAGCACTACAAGTTTCAAGTTGGCAGACTCATACGTACAGTATTTCTGAGAATATTTGCATTTCACATAAATTAAGAATGGCCGAAGCGTTCAAAGATCGATATTTATGCAACTGATGAGCAAAAGTCTGTAATTGCAACAAACTTCCACTTGATTGAAAAATGTTTGCACCAACATTCCTTTTAAAAGAGCCAAAAATGAAAAGTGCACATGTTCAACCGCTGATTTTACACTTCAATATAGTCGATTTTTGTTAAATGTACAATTCACGTTTAAGTGCTCTTTTATCGTGCAAAACTACCTTTATACAATTTTTTCAGCACTTGCAGGCATTTGGTTTTTCTACTACTATAGAGCTTCATTACTCCAACTAGTCAGTGAGCACAGCTTTCAGGGTCTTGAAAAAGACTAGAAAAGCAATAGGGTGGTGAAGAAAGAACAAACTTGGTCCTGAGTTTTGACTTATTTGTGATCCAGGTGTATTTTTGTCAAGTTCGCGAAACCGAGATTTGCATTTGTGTCGTTTGATGTGGAAATATTAGGCAATTTTGCAGACTGTTTTATTTTAATTTACGTAGCAGACAAAGAACATTGCTTTCAGAATTCGATTCAAGGCATGCATCAAAATTATACCAAAATTTAGGACGTAATTCCGAGGCTATATGACATCCGGAATAAATTTTCACTATATGAATACATGGCGAAACGATTTCTGGGTTTTATGGATCGATCATAACACCTAGAATTTTTATTATGGTAATAATTTTGATTACATTCACCTTCATTATGAGTAAATTGTCAATTAAAAATTACACAGCAAGTCAAAAATGCATCCGTAGCTGTTTATTTCTCGAATGCTGCCGAAAGTCAAATTTCTGTATTATATGCTGAAGAAGAATATAATGAATGTAACAGCAGTGTACATTTGAAGTTACATCTTTTTCTGCAGATGCATCCAGACGAATCATAGATACTATTTATCTCCTCAAAGTTTCACACAAGTACAACTTACTTGCACAAAGAGCTGTACTTGGAATACAAATATTTGAAGCTCGAGCCGAGGAAATCGCCGACATTCGTCATGTAAAGCAACATCAACGGAATCCCGATCAACGCGTACATGATCGTCACGATTTTCCCTCCCGGTGTTTTCGGTGTCACGTTTCCGTAACCTGGAAATATTTCTTTTTCGATATATCAGCGAACTTTACCCTTTGAGAAATGCATGCTAAAATTATTTTTAATTTAAGCAATATGTAAGGACAATGTATTCACCGATCGTCGTGTAAACAGTCAGCGAATACATGAGTGCGGAAGGGAAGGTCCACTTGGCATCCAGTTTACCATCGTAGCCCTGCTTGATGATCTTCACCAGTCCCTTTTGGTAGTCAGAGAGGAAGTGGTTCACGTCTCGTTCCCATTGTTGTTTATGAAGAATGTTGAGGTGCAAGGTGACGTTCCATAGTCGTTCCGCGCATTCGGATCTCAGTTTTCGCACTTCCTGCGCCTGCAATTTCAAGTACTCGTTAGCCCTTGACTAATGTGACGCTTTGGTTCGCATTTCGCGGAAAAACGGGCGAATTTATTTGCGTTTCAGCTCTCGCCGGTAAGAGACGAGCGTAAAGTACCAACATCGTCTGTTACATTACTGGAAAGCGACGGATTTATTGGATCCACGCGATGAGCCAATCTTCGAACTGTTTTCTCGAGTAAGATTTCGGATTGCGTGCGATTTCTATTCAACAAAATCGATCGAAGGCTTTGATGTGGGAATTTTTTCCGGGAGGAATCATTCAAACAAAATGTCTTGGGCTAAGATCATCCGCCCGAATTTGTCCGCCAAATAGGCTACGTTACAAAAAGACCCTGTAATGCAAAAATCACCCTCCAAAAATTTGCCAATAGAACCCTTTTTGTTCGCTTTAATTATATCTCCTTTCAAAGTTTTGTGTAGCCTTTTAATCAAACACCATAATTTTGGGAGTGTCTTAAAACAAGCTCTTAAATATTTACCCGAAAAGCTTGTCACAAAAAAATGTTGGATTTCCCACAAAGAATCACCCAGTACAAGTCACAAGATGATCAGTCACAAGTTAAAATAGCCGAAGGAAACAAAAGGAAAACCATTAGACAACCTACAAAACTGAAATCATTTGATATGAAATACGTTAGCAAAAATTATAATTTTTATTCATATAATCCTAATTTACTATGCAGACGCTTCCTGATTTTTGCGTTGAAGATACTCTCAAAATGACACTGCACATAAGAAAACAAAAGATAAATTTATAAATCGAACACAATTTCATTGTATAACACACTCACTGTATGGTACTTTTTACAGCTTCATTTTTTCTGAATGATTTTTGTCCAGCTATTTTCTGAATTTACTAAACGGAAAATTCCTGAATTCTGCGTAAAATATCTGATCCTGATCAACTGTCGAAATGACGCTACACATAATGAAACAGAAGATAACTTTCTAAATAAATAATCATTTTCTTTTATCACACTCATGCAGCAATACTGTGTATGTTACTTTTGACTGCTTCCTTTTCTGCACAATGATTGTCCTGGCATTTTCTGTGTGTTCGTTTTTTTTCCTTCGTCGTGCAAACAAGGGTTTGAAGAGGCATGATTTTCGATTCAGGCAGCCACAACGTTTCAACGTCCAAGTCTGGAACGGTTCGGTGAGCCCAGAAATCTACGACATGTGAATGAATGATGGGATTCGCAGAAAAAAAAGAACAAAAACAAACAAAAAAAACTTCAGAAATTCAGGTCATAGTTCTGAGGAAGTTCTGTGTTTCCCCTTTTTCTTCCTACCCTCAATGCGTCGTCGAGATTGACGCGCGTGACACTTCATGCGAGCAGCATGCGGCTTCAAAGAGATTTTTTTCACGATAAGCTGAAAGCTAAACAAAATATTTCTTTTATTTTCGCAAGGAGGCAATATTTATATTCACTGAGTGAGTCGGCGATAAATGTGAGGGACGGGAAATCTGCGACAAATCTTTATGGAAAGGCGTGCTTGTTTTAGTTTCAGGTTTCTGCGGTTCAGTTCAAGATGCCGGCAGAGATTGACGTGACGGAAACACGCGTGACACCATACCCGAACACCAGATTTCTTCGAAATTTTCCAGAGAAACCGTAAACATATATAGAGTAGGTAATCAGAAAGAAGCACTCTGGTGTTGGGGTTTTTAAATCTTCAAATTAGAGCCCCGCTGCAAATTTTAAGCTTTTTTTTTTAGTTCATTATCGGAATTTTGCACAAAACGTTTTCAGCTGCGCTTTCTAACATTTAAAGCCTATTAGAATTCGAAGGCGGTTATTGAATAAAAATTGTGCTCGACGGCTTTGAATCGCTGAGCTTTTCTAGAGCCAATTAAGAGGAACGGCTGTACTTCTCACGAAGAGGTGAACTGGAGCAGAAGAACCTCGGTTTATTTCCTATCAATTTAGCTGAACTGGCCAGCAAATTAAGAAGACACAAGAACGCTTGACACGTGACAAAGGCCTTCTATTTTACGGTTAGTACCACAAATGATTCGGTTTTCATCAATGCGTCCAAGAGCCTACTTCGAAGGTGGATCTGAAGCGTATCTGTTCATGAGATCTGTTTCAAACGGTCGGCTCAATAAAAAGTTAAAGACAGAGGTTAGGGCAATAAAAAAGTTATTTATAATTTTAAGAAGCAATCGTTTCGAAAAAATTACAAGAGCACCTGGGAAACCTTATTTTCAAGCCTTTGTGCGTGTCCAATCAACGAGACACGACAAAACAGAAGGTACTGCTATGATCAGAACTTTTAAGATAAAAGTCATAAAGAATTGAAAACTCGCAAGACGAAAGTTGATTCGAGCTGAATCTTATTCATACCACGTAAAGAGGGGATAGAACTTATTATGATGTCTCAAAATGACAAAATTACAAAGCTATAAATGTATTTTCGTGACCTTACAGTGATTCAAATCTGAAATTTTCATGACTCTTAAAAAATAAAAAGATACTGTATCAGAATTGCATTCGTAACCTTCAAAAACCGCGTCTGTGTCATGTTTTAAATGTGACACCTTTGAAAAACTGAAAAGCTACAGTAAAGAACAAATGTATCTATTAAAAATGCCAATGTTTATCGAGTATGACATGAGGTTCCGTTTTATCCTTGAAAAAATGCGATTTAAACTTTTCAAGTACAATACGAGGGCTCGTCGTCTTCATACCGAGAGGCAAAGTTATAAAAAATATAAAAATCACTAAAAACTGGTCTTCTTTTTTATATAAGATCATATATAGACGAGCAATACGAAATTTAGGGTTTCATTTATATAAAATGGAAATCAAAATTTTGGCTAGGATTTTGTTACAAGCACTCAATAGATTCATACAGTTAAATGGGATCGGCGCTTGAAAGAAAATCTAAAAACTATCACAGATTTTTAAAATCCACACAAAGCCATCTTTGTCTGAATACCATCTTCTGTCGCTAAATTTAGCAGTTTCTCTTGCCTTCATCGCTAGTTTTTTTTTTTCTTTCCTGATTCCTACACAAGTTCTTTGCTGCTCTTTTTTCCTGCTGTGCCTCGTTTAAACTCCAATACCACTTCTTTCACTTGTATATACACGAAAGAGTCTCAGGGATGTCCGATTACATGTCTTGATAACTTCACCCTCTCAAAGTTAGGTTCTGTTTCTTTTTTTTTCGGCCATGTGTTCAAACGCGAGATCAAGCGTAAAATAAATTATGACCTCAATACTCAGCTCCGTTCCAGCCTTTTTTCTGCACAATTCATTATACTGGCGTTCCGGTTTTGCAGAAGCTGATGCTAATATGCATGAAAATGATTTCTCTCTATGCTCGGGGTTTTTCGAAAGTTTTCAAAAATTGAAATAAAAACGCAGAAATTTCGAAAGTTCCATTCACGATTTACTCCTTGAATTTAGACGTATCGGTTACTATGCCTAATAAATCTCTTAAATTCGATGAAATCTTCAAGTAAATGAATCTAGCATCAAATATATAGCCTAAAATGTGAGATTTTCGACTTACTCAACCGCATTTTTTGAGGCTTGAACCAATATCACAATCTTGAAAAAAACCTAGCCCGGAAGCTTCTATTTTGTTTGAATTACATTACTGGAACTCGGGCCAATTCAAGATATACTCGTATATGGATGAAAAGAGTAATGATTGCATCATAAGTTATGAGTTTGTTGCCTTTTATCCACGTTCGTTTTTTTTATTCAGCAGAAATGAAGTTCTCTCAAAAAGATAGTATAAAGAAAAATTATTCAACATTAGCGTGTTTGGTCTAAAAAAATATTTGTTTCCTATTTTTTAAATGTCTATTAAAATCAGGCCATCGAGCCCACAACTTCAAAGCGAGTGAATATTATCTTAATTTTTTTTCTTCGCATCCAATTCCAGAAGGTTATGGAAAAATATGAATAAGCCTGATAACAACCAAAAGAATGCGAAAAACTTTTTTTTTTTGGAAATTAGTGTCAAATTTTTCAAATTTCGCAAAAGCCCTCGCATTATATCTTTCTGGAATCACTGCAGTCGCACTCCTGCCTCTATTTCTGGTGAAATAATTAGTGGAGATCTCCCGAAAGGTGCTTTATCCAAAAATAATTGAAATGTATCCTATAGTCAAAAACACTTCCTCAACATTTTTATGGCTATTATAACGAGATCAGGATGTTATCAAGAGTCCGCTCTTTTGATTCCATAAAAACAAAACAAAACTGATCTTGAGTTTGTATCACGCGGTATGTCGTGATTTATTGCGTTGCACATCGAATTTCAAACGTAGAAGATGTGGGAATCAAATGGAATGAGTATAAAAAATAAAAATAAATAAAAAATAGGGAACATTTTACAAGGTGAAGCCGCATTTCAACTCATTTTCCCGTTAAAAGACCTCATTCCCAGAAAGGTGCTACGACTATACGGGTGTGTAACATTAATGATCCTAGTCCAAAATTATTTTCTTGCCGTTTTTGGATGATTATAATGCATATGAGCCTGCTGCTATTTCGAAGCAAGTAAATTTCGTCCCTGTTCATGTCATCGTCATTTTTTCCATCACCTATCGAATGTTAAAGGATGAGGATCGAACTAAAAAATATTGCGCCTCATTATTAGAAATGACAGAAGTGCACTAAGGAATATGATGAATATGTTTATAGGAACTGTTTCGGATTTCAGTTCGCTGAAACAAAAACTTTTCTTCGCATTCTTTTGGTTCTTATGAGCTAGCTCATAGGCTAGCTCATATTTGTCCATATAAACCTCTGGCATTGGATGCGTGGAAAATAAAATGAATAATCGGAAGAAAACATTTACTCGCTTTGAGGTTGTGGGCTCGGTTACCTGATCCCCATAGACTTTTAAAAATTTAGGAACCGAAGAAAATTTTTTTTAGCCCATACACCGTCATGCTCAATAACTTATCTTTTTGCCTAAATTTTTGAAAGGAATTCATTTCTGCTAAGCATCCACAACCTGCTATTTCTGCTGAATGAAAGAAGATTGAAGATTCAGAGGACAATTAATAAGTCTCGCGGTCGCACTCCTGATGCTCGCTTGATGCTGGCAGAACTTTCAGTTAAAACTTCCAGCGCCCCCCCCCCCCCCCAAAAAAAAGTGGTTCCCCCCCCCCCCCCCCCCCCCCCCCAAAAAAAAGTGGTACGGGGTTCAGAATATAGTAACCCACCTGCTGAACTCCGCGTTCTTCCTCAATGGCGCAGAAGACAAAGGCGCCGACGATGGTGTAGCCCACGACGAGGGCACATACGCCTACTTGCGTGAAAAGGAACGCCGCTAGTCGGCGAAGGAAGGCTTTGACGCGGTCGGCAAACGTGACGACCTTTGGCTGGCGCAGCTTTTGACGCTTGTACTTCTCCCATCGGCGCTGTTCATCCTTCTGCCGATCCAGCATCATGTGCACGTATGTCGACTGCATAATGGCGATAGATAGATAGATAGAGAGAGAGAGAGAGCCTCTTTCCTCCTTTCCGAACTCTCGCGGGATTATTCTTTCTTTAATATAGTGGAGGCTCGAAATATCACCAGCAACCACGTTCCCCCGCGGAAAAATAAAATAAAATGAAAAAGGATCACGAATGCGGATAAACCATGGTTCGAAAATCTTGCCGCGCGCGCACCGCAATGATCGAGTTCCAGCGAAATGAAATAATCTTGATGGCGATGGCCTGAAATATTCCAGAAAGAATGCGGTGATAGAGCCATGAAACTCAGACATTTTTACTTGGTCTTCCACAAATGACCTATCATCAAATTTATTAAATGATGAAATTCTCAAGACTGTCCAAGCGGTGGAATTATTGCGGTCTGAATATACTGGTTATCACTGCATCACCCAAACATCTTCTTTTCTCATGCCCAGCAGCATTCCACACCAACAAAACGGAACTTTTAAAAGACTGGTGATTTTCGCAATTCAATAAAAACGTTCTCTCTGAAATCTTTGAGGACCAAAGAAAAATGTTAGCCTTATATATATGTACAATTTATCCTTAGATTCTTTCTAAATTGTTCAACCAATATTGATAATCATCTGGGAACAGTCTAAATCCCTTGAGCTTTGAAATGTGTTCATCAGTTGCTAGGTGCTTTGCATTTTTGTCAAAGAAGGTGACAATCAAAGAATTTGTGAATTTGTTTGTACTGTGATGCACATTTTATTTTCATTTTTGAATGGATGTGTCTGTGGGGCAGGGAGAGGAGGGGAAAGGGGCAAAATGATCTGAACCTTCTGAATAATGCAGACAAGCGGCGAATAAAGCATATTTATCAATCAATCAACAAACGTCTTTATGGTGTGGAAATATCCGTGGAGAAATCGAAGAAAATCGTTGTATATCAGTAGGAAGAGAGATATTGTAATTTGTGATTTTTTTGTGCAGTGCAAAATGCAGCTGAGCCAACACATATGGCCACAATTTGCTTTCCTGTGAACCTTACCAAAGTCTAGTTTCGCAAAGGTCACAAGGCCTCTTTCAAGACCGTGAAAGCTTTGATGACTTCCTCGATTTTCACGTTTTCTTTTTTGTGGCAAATTATGGACCAGGGACGGAATCGCTCAATTGTTTATTGAAACAAGGAAAAAGTTGCTGATAAAAATAGCTCATTCCTCTTTTCTGGGAGGACAAATGAAAGGCATGTGTTCAAATAATAAAACCAGAAACTTACAAGTGGAAAACACTATAAACTAAGCTATAACTGAGCTAACAAACCAACCCTAATCTTAGGGTAAAACTGGCCAGTGAATTATATCGAACATTCAAAAAAACAAAAACAACAGTGATGAGGAGGAACTTATTCTCAGGGTCTGCCAGGAGTTGAATCCTTCAACGTGTGCAAATGACTAAACATTAGCATTATTCTTTTGCTGGATGTGGACCCAGCAAGCAGGTGGCCTGTCAAATATAGCAAGGATTGCTGTCAGAATATTTATTTGAATTCAGCACGTACATTTTTGTGAAAACGAAATGTGTCTTGAATTATAATTAATCGAAATATGGCCGTTATTCGGAAAGCGCGGTAATAACAAAAAAAAATAGTTGACCAAAAGAGTGTTGAAATTTATTTTCAAAAAGTGTTCCGCGAGGCAAATGACTGAGAATCTCCTCATTTGATCAAACGCATCAGCAACAAAGTTGAGAGGTGAAAAAGTATTTTAATTAAAAAATTTCACGAGTATTTTCCCTCATAAGAACTTGACAATCTTCCAATTAAGTATCACGATAGCTTCAATATAAGAAATTCGCACCAGATGCTTTCAGTCACAACTCACAATAACTCACGATACACGTGTTTTGCTGATGGATCCGCATGAAACCGCTTCATTTGAAGGACGATAATTCGTCATTCAAAAATCCACTGGTTAGAAAAAGCAATTAAAATCTATTGATGGAAAAATCGACAGCTGTGTGTCGTGCGGTTGAGCGTGACGTATGGAACCTCGTTTCGTTTTTAATCACCCGCTCTCTCCTTGCAAAAGATCATTGGCTTGAGTGACTATTATTCGTCGTCTAGACGACTAAAAACCTCACTCGTTTACGGCGGGAAATAAATGAGGCGAACTTACAGCTGTGGAAAGACCAGCAAGGGTGTTTGACAGCGGAATACCGGTGAAAAATAACGGATACCTCACACCGATCTGTAATCAGAAGGAAGGAAAAGAAGAGTTGAGATTCAGTTCCTCCCGAGTTTCATCGGAGGCTTCTGTGTTATTTTAAATCTAGAACGGCTCTGAGCGAGTGCATGTTTCTCGTCTTCTATACAGGTTCATTAATGGCTGTCGAACCAACCGAAAATCCCCTGTAAACAAATATGTTATTTAAATTTGCGGGACTCGACTCCCGGATGAAAAGCAACCTCGATTATCCGAGATTTTCGTATTAGATAACTAAAAATTGAAAAATTCAATTCCGTTCGGATAGCTGGCAATTGCATTCGAGTTCATAAAAAGAGACAATCAAAAATTCGAAGAACAGTTTCTATCCTGAAAATCCAGTTGCTGAAGCATACCATGAAAAGATGCCAAGTTGATACTGCTTTCGAAAGTAAGAGCAATTGTATCCTGGAGGACAAGTGATTAGACAAAATATATCAGAGCAGTAAAATGCTCTAATCCATTGATATCTTCAAATTTTGTCAGTGCTGTATTATAAATTAGGTCGAGCGAGTATATAAAATTAAAGTAAGTTGGATCTTTGCTTAGATTAGATATTACAGTATCTTAGATCAGGTTGCAGGTTAGGTCTTAGCTTATTAGACCAGGCCTTATTAGCTGAGATTACGCTTTTGATGAAGTTACATTTCACTTGCAATCAGTCAGGTTTATTATTCCAATCCTTTGAGAGCACGAATTTGGTTAATAATTGATCATTTTTTTCCTCTCATGTATGGTTGAATGCTGCATTGGATCTTTCAAAATAAAACGAAAGCCCCGTGATATTAAAAATAAATGTAAATAATTTTAAGTTAATCATAGCAGGAGTATAAATGTAGGTTTTTACTACACGTGGTTCAAACAGAATTTTGCGCATTTGTGTGTCGGTGAAACTCCAGCTATTTGCTGGATATACGGTGAATGATGACTGGAACCTCTTTTGTGGTGATGATGACAGGGAAATTCGAGGGTTATATTTGCTTACTTTCAAAGAGATTCGAGTATATATTGAATCTGTTGGACTGATTATTTGAAGTCGCTGGGCGAATCGTGCGGATAGCTCCCATAATATCGCCCGGTGCGCGGTTTTGCCCCACTCTCTCCTTCTGCTCTGCCAAATACTGAGCGACGGAATTCGACGAGCTATTCCCTCGACAAAACCATGCACGCATGAAACCTATACACGAATGGCTGGGTTCGCGAATATCCGGATTGATTGCTGTCATACCCACTTCCACACTTGTCGGTTTTCTTCCTTCACGGCGGGAGTTCGCATTCCTTTCGAAGAAATGCGATGAAGTCAGGATCTGGTATGTATAAGAGCTTCCGTTCATGGAATGATATG
>CAJPEX010001355.1:0-60248 GCA_905338405.1 Notodromas monacha | reverse complement strand
TGGATTTCCAGAGGTATTGAATTTTTCGACAAAGAACCTGACATCATTGAAAAATAATAACTTAACGCGAAACACGAACGAACAACAAGGAACACTCACCTAGAAGTGGCTCAAACTTTGGATCCATTTGGGTCAGGTTGGTCATGACGGCCATGGCTTGTAACAACACGTGAACCAGAATCCCCATCGCCACAAGGAAAAATGTTCCACGTTCAGCAAAATTTATTCACACAATGCTTCCGTTCTACCAGGAATAAATGAAAAAAAGCCTAGATTAGCTTTAAAAAATATGTAACAGTGGTACATATTTATATAAAAGGAGCACTTGACACTGCCCAAAAATTATTGAATTCAAAACCGAAGACGATCACAAAATGTAAACTTCAACACTTCCAGTCTCACACAAAGGAAAACACGAAGCACGAAATCACCGACGTTACCATGAAAACGACGCCTTTTCAAATACTGTACTGTTTAAACCATCTTCAACATTAATTTCCGCGAATCTCTCGCCATCACGACAGACCATAAGTAACACTTACTTCTAGCATTGACAACTTTTTTGACACTAGGTGGCCAATCACCACTATGCTAACATTGACGGCGATCAATTCATCGAAAATTTTAAAATTAACTTTAATCAAACAACGGCATTCGTAATCCACTCACTTCCATTTTAAAGTCAAGATTTAAAATTTAGCAATTGACAGTACTGTACTTTAGTTTTTTAATAACAGCCCATTTAGATCACGATAAATTCATTTCCTTCGGATGGACTAATTATGCGTGCTTTATTCACTGCTAATTTAACCCAATGGACAGTTTAGAAATATCTTCTGGAGGATTCAAAAATTTATAAATCTCATCACTCTTGATTTCGACAAAACAATAGTTGCCCTCAAGCTTGTCGCTGATCTTCTCCCATTTCCGAATCACAAGATAAAAACCTTGCCCAAAAAACGGCAATAAAATATTTTTGTCGCCCAAACGCCGAACACTCATTGATCAATAGGTAAAGCAGAATTTTTTCTCGTTCTTCCGCATTTCCAGAAGATGTTCAACACCAACTTTACAATTACACGTTCACAATTCCCTGGAATACAGTATTCACATTTGTGTAGGTCTTATACAAGCGAGCAAATGCTGAACACGTCATAGTCACTACCACTGAATTCACATCTCCAACAAAATTACTCCACATGAATCAAGAGGACTTGACCACACACACACACACAAAAACGCGAATCTGAACAACTCCTCGTCGTTGAGATCAAATTTCTGCACTTCTGAGAATCTAAGGGAAGGAAAACAGGACCGGGATGAATGCGTCTTCACACGATCAAGAACCAACCACAAATCCGCCTCCACCGAGAAAAAAGGAACGATCTCTAGGATTCATCCCAACAGGAAGCCCGCATAGCTGACGCAAAACACAAAAAAAGGAACACTCGCATCAGCTCAAACGTCAACTTGAATTTCGATGCGTTCGAGTACACGTCACGGAAGAACACTCAGCATTTGTACGATTCCCATTCGTAGAATTCCCTTATCCACCGAATAACGAAAAAAGAATAACATGGGACAAAAAATATTGTTAGCAGTAAGCCTCCAACGTCCTTCCCGTCCACATCACTCACGTTTCACCGCAGACGGAAAGTCCAGGAGACCGTGAAACATAACACGTCCTTTTTATTCAGGGAATCTTCCCTTAAGATTGTACTTAGTCCAATAAAACATATTTTAATAAATTGAACCTATTCATGACGGACGCAGAAAAAACGGAGAATAAAAATAATTCTGGAATATCTGATATACAGTGTTGGTCTCCTGAGAGCTTGGTTCTACACAACTAAAAATACAAAGCTTTCATTAACTCTCATTTTCATGAATCGACAAAACAGAAGAGGGGTCAAAATCTTATAGCATTTTTTCCACAAAAACTTGCGGAACTTGGACATGCGGTAAATCACAAGTTCTGAAACCTCTGGAAATTTTCTCTTCTTCGCCACCCTCGAAATATTGTAATAAATAAAATTAAAAACTTGAAAATCACCAAGATATACTGAGACTTGAAACCACAGGTGACTAATCGTATTGATTTAGAGATACGCGGGAAATGTAAAAATGCGAAAGAGAACTTCTCCAGGGTAATTTTTTTTTACTTTATTCGGATTCTCATTTTTAAATGGGTGTGTCGCGAATATCGCAGCAAATTGTGCCATAAAATTGGAAGCATCGACGAGTTCTCTATGATTCAAGATCAGTCAACTTTTTTATGGTCCACCCTGCGCATAAAAATTAATTCCCGAACACAAAAGAGGGACAACGACTAAATTAAAAAAAATTTGAATATTCACAGTAAAAAATGCCTAAAAAATCAAAGCACAGTATTCAGGACGAAGCGAGCCAGTAAATTACATGCCGGGAAAAATAATTAAAAGTAGTCGTTTAGGAAATGGCATGAAGAAACTCGACATGACACACGAATCTTTCCGAGGTCGTCACACGGACGTGATGCGTCTCGTATTTCCTACAAGAAGAATATCCCCATCAACGAATGGAGGAAAAAAAAATCCTAAGCAACACAGGGAAAAAAGGAGGATTTTTTCCTTCACGGATTCCGCTCCCATCACATGAGACTTGTCCAGCGAGTACTTCTACATTTTTCTTTCACCTGTTCAACGATATTTTCTTGATTGAAGAGACATGAATTACCCATCTTCTACAGAAAATAGAAAACCCACGTTCTTTTCTTGATTTTGAAAAATTAGGAGTACATTCATTGATGGTCTCCCATTTGCACGAAAAAAATGCCAGAAAGGCGAAATGATTGAACCCGGAACCCACGCGAACCTTCGCAGCTTTTCAAGTTCACAAGTTAAATGCACCATAGTTCAGGAAATGAAGAATAAAAATTTGAAAATCCGTCCCACTTTTTGGTTCACCCCACGAATACAAGAGTTTCTGAGATACAGAAAAACGAGACTGTTTCAGATTTTCCAGCGAACTTCTCTTCACCTCGAGGGACATCAAATTTCGTATCCTCGTAAATATTGCGTCGGAATTCGAGTCAATTCACAACGATCAAGAAATTAACATGCACGTTTTCACTGGAAAAATGCGAGAAATGTACCAAAAAAAACCGCGTTTCTCTTCCTTCTACAGACCCGAGATTTTTCTGTGAGCTCCGGAATGAAGTTCGTTCATGGAAAAAGAGAGATCTCAGACCTGGAAACCGGTTGTTATCGAAACCGACGCGACAGACACGCGATCTGATCCAGAACCAAGACACGCCTCCCGCATTGCTACCAAGGGGAAAAGAAACAATGACCTTTCATGTTTTATTTTTTTTNCACTTGAAAAAGGAAAAAGATTACATTTTTACGTTCAGAAATACGGGCAAGTTTCCATATACACCTGCAAGAATCGAATTACCATATTTAGACATGAACCTTCCCACTAGATCTTGTGCGCTGAACTATAAAATACTTTCCGGAGATTTATTTTTTCGTTATGAAAAGGGGAACTTGAGAAACGTTATCAACAAAATGAACTCAGATGTCTTAGCACGGGTGGGGCTACAATTTCAAAGGGATGTTATATTGAAGCGTATTTCATGAACTTTAAAATTCCTGAATCTTCAATCTTGCAATTCACCTGAAAAGTTCAGTCCACTGCGACAAAAATAAGAAGGACACAAGCAAAAAATTTCCAAATGCAATTTGTATATTACCTCACATCTGAGTTTCAGAGAACATCTATTCCATTAGTTATCTTGATTCAATATCACAATCGACTTCGAGTCCCAGTTGCTTTTAAGACGAAAAATCAATGCGAAGTGATAGTTTTGAAGAGAAACTATCACTGCTGTGCTGTGGGAAATCTGCTTGCCAGCATGATTCTTCAAATGGATGAAAGCTATTTAAATTGTTTCTTGCTGAATTGTAAACGTTCATTTTTCATTTTCTATTGGGACATATTTTATCAATAGCTTTTCTAAGGAAAAAAAACGAGGAAATATTCAAGAAACTCGGAAGATTTCAGGTATATTTTTTACAGACACTCCATTTCTCGCAGGTGAGGGACTTCCTGGTGGTCTGGAAACAGTTCGCCTCATGATATTTTCAAATTACAGTATTCACGCAAATATACGATAAGCACCACTTAGTTTTTCATTCAGAAAATTAAAATGTCATCAATAGGCTTATATCAACAACCACTTACCTTCCTCATGTTTTAAGTTTCAAAGGAACCTACAATTTCTCAGTAAATTTAGGTTTTCACAAGAAAATGAAAAAAACGGTCACACAACCCTCGCTTTGCCTCAGCCAATGATTCATGCATCCTGAAGTGCTAAAAGCTAACCATTTCTTGATTATTAGTAAATTTATTCCAAAAAACAAGATAATAAATCCCCCCCTAGTTTTTGGGCTTCTAAAATTGAAAAAAAAGTAGTTGCTTATATTCGTAAATACGATAAATCTCCCATTTGCTCTCTGGATCACCGGTTTTCTCCTAGAGTGCGTCAAGTCCATATCCGTAGGTTATTCCAGAAGCAATTATTGAAAAAGAACTCCAACAAATAACTACAGTATGATGTAATTGTATCTTCCTCCCGGTGATGTAGCTTAACCCATTCCAAAACCATATCACCCAGTAAAAAAGGAATACAATACTGTATTCTAAAAGCTTCCTGCAAACGAAAAAAGAATCTCACACTAATTCCTTGTCAAGCGTGTTACTTGCGCTCACTCGAACACGACCTTCAGAGAAAAAAAAAGATTAACCCAAGCCATTACATGGGAACGGGGTTCTTCAAGCGCGGGTGAACAGATCAACTACACAAGAACAGTTCGGGCATTTTCAACACCGTTTACACAACATGTTCTGGCGTCGTCAACTCGCAGAAAATCATCCTACTGTACTAAACTACCTCGTTGACTAACAAATGATCCGGGTTAAACGCGCATCCATCAATTAAACGAACGAAATGAGTAACCCACTCCCAACAGGTATCCATGAGTATAATTTCAATATCTTTCTCCGGAGAACAGACAACGAAAATTGAAATTCTAAATCACGCCTCAAGATTCAAAATCTTCAAGTTCAACTCAGCCACTGTCAGTATCATGATTATTACCGCATTCGTAAAGATGCAATGCTAATATTTATTGGCATTCTTTAGTACAGTAATCCTGTCAACACCCGTGACTAGAATTTCAAAAGGTTTCTCCTTAGAAAAATTTAAAATTTTTTTTAAATAAAACACTTCCAAGATTCTAAGGTTTCAATTAAACCATCCCCAATACCACTATTAGTACAGGTATGGTACTGTATTCGAAAAAGATGAAATATCGAAACTTATTGGCACTCGGTTGTACAATAAATAGAGTACTGTACTCTCATACAACGCGAACGAATCAACACCGGTTCCCTATTTTCGTATTAGTAAACAATTTCATCATGCGCGAAAGAAGGTTTACTTTAAACTCTTTATTAATGCCGCAACAACAGTTTTGAGTTAACGAATAACACCTGATAATTTAAGAAAGTATTTCAATACAATCGTTTGACACCACGATTTAAGCAATACACTTTGGCACACGATCAAACGTCGAATATCCACAATGAAAAGAACACACTCGAAAACGCGCGAGCCTTCAATCCATAGTCACAACACAACCACCGAAAAATAACGAACCCCGCCATTTCGAAAACACGTCATCATGGCGGAACACGAACGAACACACACACACAATCAAACTCGCCAAGCAACAAAACACTGACAAACAAAACACAAAAAAGTCCAGGGATCTTGTCACGCTTTCAGATGCCACCTGACACCGTGAAATCCGCGGCAACAGAACACTCTAGAAACAAGCTGGGCCACCACAAAATGAACTCATCACAGACCGCGGCAAATGCAAGTCACTCTGCTTCATCTTCCCGGTTTCGGTTTCAATCAGGGGCGTCACAAAACTCATGCTACTTCTTTTAACATTAAAGAAACACGTGTGTATCCGGAAAGACTGACCAGTTGAAATATCCATGAGCAGTCCGAAATTCCTTTTTTTTCACACCATACTGTATCTGATATTCGCGTGAAAAAAGGGTGAAATGATCAGGCCATTCCAAATTTTGTCAATCATTCCTCGACTTCAAATTATGTTCTTTTGATGATCGATTTTCAGCACTGCGTGGCATATAAAGTAAACTTTCAACTCAAATAAAAGTGCGATCTAATTGAAATCCAATAAATTGTATTTCATACGTTCTAAAAAAGTCGCAGGAACAGTATCCATGGAATTAGGGTTGACATGGTCATCTAAAAAAGGAGACCCTTGGGGAATTCGCCGAAGTAGCGTTCGAATGACAATAACGAAATACAGTACAACGAATGATGAGAAACTCAAAAAAATTGCAATTTCACAAACATAGGTTTGTGGTTTATTTTATAACTTCAATCGAACCCATTATGGCCGTCTGAAATCCAGGCAAGAAAAAGTTCATAATTTAGAAATGTAATTTCGTTTGATAATTTAAAATTTTGAATAACTCAGGCACAAGAAAGAACAGGCTTCCTGGCATTAGATCGAAACTTTTTCTATATTTTCCAAAGCAGTGTAATGCTTCAGATCGAACCTATCTGGGGTACCGAAGCTTTTAAATATGTACCCTTGCTTGTCAATCTTGTGGGTAAATTTCATCCGGAATCCGCATTTAAGGAAATGTTCCCAACAGGGTAAAGAAACTTATCTTACGAATGAAATATCGTATTTGAATCCCATTTTACACACATGACACATCGCGCCACTACGGAGAATACACGAGTATAAAAAAAACGATAATCCTCCGTTTTATCATAAGTGTTTCTTCAGAGAATCGCTTTTAGTTTTAATCATCACAACGTGTAAACGTATACCGAAAATAAATGAAGATTCAAAAACGTCACTGGACATACAAAGAAACGTCCCCAACGCGGGAATGAAAGTCATCCTACGACAATGATATCGTATACGAATCTAGGATCAGGAAAAGAACACATCGCGTCAATTCAACGAGAGAATAGTCTAGGATTTATCACGTGGGAAAATCGGAAACATTTTAAATTGGATCTGAAGAATTGATGAACTTAATTACTCCAGATAATAACCATAGTTTCAACTGAAGTTGAAGTCATTCAATTCCTCACAGCATCGTATAAAATATGTCGGTAAGAAATTAAAATACTGTACAGTACCGTACTTCAAAGCAGATGTTTCGACTTTCTTTTCAAATTAGCAATGACAAAAAAAGCTGACCGCACGAAATTTGAGCAATGTCTACCCGAAAATACTGTACTTATGATTCAGCTACTGAATTCCCAGTGCTGACCTTAAAAGGAAAAATAAATAAACTTTTGAAAATGTATCCACGCGGAAATGGAGCAGCCCTCGTACATTCCATTCGAGATTACGTTGCGACGAAATTTTCCCCAGAAGAAAATGAAACTCATCCTGCGACAATGCAATCGTACGAGAATCTCGTTCACATATAGAAATATGCCGTGCCACTTCCTAGAACACATGCGTCACGGATTCTTCCATTCCCTCCAAGTTTCACCCAACAATTTTGAATCATACCAGGTTACCAGCAATTCCTTAGAATCGTCAACTCGAGTTTCAAAGGGATATACTAAATTGAGTATGGAAAGCATCAACAGAAAAGCGTACTATTTTTGATTTATTGGAATAACACGCTCCTTCGAGTGCGACGCACACCAGGGTTTTTCAGTTGCATTTTTTTTTTTAAATAAAATTGTAACCCCAAGTAATACGCGCACCCCTTCCTTTGTGACTCAAAAACTGCAACATTTCGGGGAACATAATTCCCAAATTTTAATCCGGACATAAATTGAGCCGGAATTCAACTAATTTTCAATTGTTTCCATCAAAGCAATTTTTTTTCTGCTGAACTTTGTCCAAAATTTATCATTAAACTGTAATCGAGTAAAATACACACCTAAACTTCTAAAATTTATCGGAATATTAATACCTGCCAATAACGAACGCCCCCTTTTCATTCTCGACTTCGAGAAACATGGTGCACGTAGTACTTGAGTACATAGGGTAAATATTTACAAAAATCCCGTTTCTTTCTTGCTGGTTCAATTTCAAACGTCTACGAAAAATCTTATCCAATCAATAAGTTAATTTGAAGGCTGGGTACATAACACGACACAATATGAGTTTAATCCTCGGATTTCAAGCGGATTATACGATTTTTTAAAGTTTGAAATTTACTTTGACGTTTGTTCGACTACTGTAAACTCCTGAAGTTTTCGAAGACTTAACTTGTCTTACACACGGTATTTCACATTTATATGTACATGAAAAATTTCCACTCAGACGCTTACAGATCTCCTAGTCGATTGCCCTTAATTATTCAAGATTTTATATGGTAAATCGTTTCAAATCATGCTTCAGTGATAACTTCCGAAGTTACTCTTCTCAAAAATTCTCATGACAAGAATTCATTCAATCAACTTTTGACTTGATTTTATTTAAAACATTGAGTTGATCAAAAGCGATCCTGCACTTCACCTGCATGTCCAACACGCAATACAATAACATACGCTCTCCTCTCTCAACTCAGCCGATTAAAAAAAAAAAGTGCGTTGAATAATGCACATAAATTCCATAGAAATGCAGAAAAATCAGCTTTCGTCGAAGTATAATCCTGATGAACAGGATAAACACATTTCTTTTAAAAATCCGATACTAACCGAACCGTTTGACTCACTCCTTCGATGTTTACTTTTTTACCCCGCCTCGAATCGCATCACCGTTCGAGGCAAGGAAATTCCACGTCACGAATTTCAGACAGGGAAAGACCAGATGGGTAAAAAACAAATCAAGCGAAAACTGAAACTCCCTGCTCCCCCTTTTTCCACACCCCATCGACGAAAATAACGCGATACTTCTGCACCGGTCTTCCTGAAAAACCGGATGCTATTCGTTCACTCCTCCTCTCCGGTTCACAAACAACGAATCGCGAGGCGAGAAGCCAGAGTCGTTCGATGTTGCACAACCGTAAAACGATCAACCAGACCACAGAACTACACCTGGCCTCACACGAACAAAAGAAGAATCGTACACAATCCTTCTTTTCAGAGGTTGTAAAATTGAGCTGAAGAGTGAAACGGATTCTTCACGGACAATGAAGTCGGCACGACACAGAATATCACGAGAAGAACACTAAAAAAAAATGCTCTCCTCAGGACTCGTCGTCAACTTCACAAAGCACCCGCGGATGCTCAAAAAAATTACGGGAAAATTTGAATCGGCTGAAGACAAGTCAACGCCTTCAGCGAATCGACTCAGTTGTCAATAATTCCAGGTAAAAAATGCATGAACTGAATTTTATAAGTTCAAATAATATTGACAGGACAGGCTATGAGAACACAGTTTAATATTGCAAAAGTATCTCCTCAGGTCAGATCGAGAGAACGAGAAAACATGAATGCGCATCGCTTTAATGTGAGATAAAATCAACCCGTGACAGATCAACTAAGATACTTCTATTACAACACTCGAGACATAGGTGTCGCTCACATTCGTCAGGTCAAATACCGCATTAAATCTTGCGAAATGACTTTCGAAATTGAATCAACTAAACCCAACTATGCCTGTCCCAAGTTCGTTTACATGAATTCGAGTCAAGGATTTAAGCAAATAAACGAACATAACAAGTGCGAATCGAGAAAAAAATGATTGTACATTCAAGCAAAAATAAAATAATTTATTTGCTTGGCTTCAGTTATAACTTATAACAGCCTAGCCTAGATGCAGTTCATCAAGGCTAGGCCGCCAAAACTCTCGAAAGTATCGGGAGGGATGCAGAAAATTTTCAAAAATAATTTCTGAATACAAAAGAGGCTTCAAACGGACCTTGGACCACCATTTGTCATTTTAGAAGACAATTGGGGACAAAACGTTCTTGGAAATCATAAGCACAAAATATAAAAACGCCATGAATTTCATCATTGAAGTTGCCCATAACCCATAAGGTGTTCTGTAAATTAGACAGCAGTGGACTTGCCGTCAACAAAAAAGGCAATCCAACTCATCTTAGCAAATAGAACAACTTATAAATGGCCAGAACTAAAACTTGACTAGTCCAATTTTAGAATTCAAATTACTCAAGCTCTTTGTGTCATTCATCAGCAAAATTAATCATGTAATTGCGTAATGACCAACTTGAAATAGTGCACAGAACCATGAAGAAAATCTAACTACAGTATTTAGCCATTCCAAGCTTAAAGTGAAAAAGTAGAAATGATTCCCATGACCTAGAATCTACCCAAACCCCAACAAACTCAATCTAAGGCCAAATTAGTAACTAACCTCATCAAATACAGTGATTCCCCACATAACAAAACTGAACTTTCATGGATATCTTTTGCTATACGATAGTTCTTAATGTGAAACGCGTTTGCCTTTCAAGTGACGTATTAAATTACAGTACAGTGAGACCCCCACATGCAGACACCTTGACCTGCTGACTGACATAGGGACACTTATTTTCCCAGAAAAAATTAATAAAAAAGGCCTGATAGACACTGACTCAACATAGGGACATTTTGTGATAAAATTGCAAATACATTTCAAGCCAAGTTACAAGGAACAGATATTTCCAACCCTGAAATTGATGTAAGAAAACTTCTTGGGGATTTCTCTCACCAATTTACCATCCATTTATCTGATTTAAAAAAATTACCTCCAGCCTTGAGGGACTTCCTTCTCTCTTTTTCACTTTAATGTTATTTTTGCAGATGCCAATGTTACAATGTACAGTACAGAGAGACACTATTCAATGCTCCAAATGTTCTTATTGAGTTGAAAATGTATACACTAATTCAAATTCAAGTGGCAAACAACTTTTTTTCATGGAATTCTGAAGAATATTTCTTCCATAAAACACCAATTAAAAATTATGCAATGTAAGTCTATGGGAAAACAAGACTTGACTTAGGGGCAATTCAACTTAGGGACACTCTTGATGCACCAATTATGTCCGGATGTCAGGGTCTCACTGTATTTTATTCATTTCAGACACGCATCAATTATAAAAATAAAACCTGTATATTTATCAGCAAGACTGATGATTTCAAATCGTTTATTAGGAAATTGAAGGAATTCTGACAATACCTTGTTCTTCACTTTCTGCGTTTCACGAATTTTAAAGACAAGAATATAAAAAAAAAAACTTCGCAATACTCCTCTTTCTTCAATATAAAAAATCTCAAGTTTAAATTCGAAATGTGATTAAATCTGAGTGTTCTGCGGTCAACACATTTCGTTACGTGAAAGGGTTTGCTTTTTTGAGTAACTTCTCCTCTGCACAAAAAGTTTCGCAAAGCGAAATTTTCGGCGCAAAGACTTTTAAGACGGGGACCCACTGTACATCGGTATTAATAATACAAAAATCCATAAGTAACTCAGGCTAATGCACAATCAATGCCATATTAAACTCAACAAATCCCATCCTAGCTCGAAAATAATTTGAATGAGCATCGTAAGTTTAAAAAAATAAATGAATGAATAACCACGAGCACTGCGGCTACAGCCTAAATAAGGAAGACCCAGCTTCGCGTGACAATTACAAGTCCAACCGAACAAATCGCACGGAAGCCAGTTGCAAACAACATTTCAACGCCAGATTCAGAACGGGATATTGAATAAAGCGTGAAAGATTCCTTTCGAAGACAGACGCAACGGGATTCAGATCTGCTCATGTACGTCCCAAGGATTCTCAAGATAAAATCAGGACAGTACTGTAATTGAAATTATCAACACAGAATTCCAGAATTTTTCAAAAATTAATTTTTCAAGTGAAAGGAACATGCAAAATGCAGGAACTTAAATATAGCCCCACATTCAGGCGTTACCAGCGTCGCAACCTCATTCAACTTTGTAATTCAAGGTTAAAACGTCTCGCACACATACACAGCGTTCGGATTCATAATCCAGATCCCTGAACTAGCTAGATACAAACATGAACTTAGAATGAGCGATGCAAATCAGGGCGAAGTTTCTCAACTTGCGCTCCAAGGAAAAGGAAGAAACACCCGTTATCTGAAAACCACGATCAAGGCTACAAGTAAAATGCTGTACAGTATAGTCATTCCCAATAAAGCAAATGAAGCCGAAATTTTGTAATCATTTGCGAGACTCAGATTAGGCTTGAACGGCACCGCCATAGAAATTGATGAATAAAAATAAATAGAAAGACTTGGCACATGAAACCCACTTGAAAGAAAAAATCAGGCCGCAGGGAGAAAGAAAGCATCACTAATTCTTCCTCCGGTCCCCCAGAGACTTTCGAACATTTAAATTTTCGCAACACGCTCTTCACTCGACGACCGACAGCGTGACTAAAAGCACAATCAAGGCTCGCATCCACTCAGCATCTGCAACAACAACGAGAAACAGGCAAAAGCGCTTTATGAAGAAAGCCGATCCAAATAAGCAAAAGCACAAAGCATCGGAATAAATAGCTGAGACCCTGGAATTCACACAAGACAATCCAAAGAAGCCAATCTCTGTTTCATTCATCACGCGTTCAAAAATTTTTCTGTTCCCTTCAGTCCACCGAAACGAATAATTTATAATGCAACATGCTATACAAAAATATGTCGTCACGCGAAGACAGGATGGAAGACGGAAAGCAACAATACGCGCAAAAAATCACAGCGAAGCTTTCCCCCCCCCTCGCCCACAAGAAAACTTTAAAATGAAACGGTATCGTGCTTCCATTCGTATGCATAGGCAGGAGTTAATTATCCTTGTAAAAAGAAAACCCGGCAGAAGAGCAAAGCCCTCCCCAAAATACAAAGCAGCTTTTCGAAAAAAAAAGAAAAAGATTTCATTTGAATTTTGTTCATGGTTCATTCTTGATATAAAATTGTTCTTTTGCACCAGGTTTCCTTTTTGCAAAAACAATTTCCTCGCGACACACGATTCAGAAAACGGACACGAACAAAATAATTATTCCTCCACACAAATCATACACGTCTAAAATAAAACTTTCAAATTCCATGGCTATCGCTAGTGTTCCGTTCTTGTTGCATGAGATATTGGGTACAGTCGTATCACAGAACGCTTACTCCCCGCATTGGTCAAAAAAGGAGAAGGATGCGGAAAAAAAGCGAATGCCACAATGCCGGAACAAGTGTTGCCCAGGACAATTCCACGCTTGGTTAAAAATAAACGCTTCTAAGATTGCATTGTTCTCAAATGCACCTCAAGTCCACACAGTTGCAACCTCACGCAAAAAACATAAAATTTCCGCATTTGTGCAATCAAAAACCTCGAAAACCTTTTGACACACGTAGGAATAGCTTTTTTGATCCGGAAGTTCGTTTTTTTTTTCGTCTTAAAGCAGATAAGGAAGTTTTTTTTTCTTTTTTGGCAACACCTTTCGATGATAAAAACGATCCACGCAATGACGTCAAAAATTACGCCGGGTTTTGTAGAAAATCTACGATGAACAACTGCCTTATCCCACGAGGTAATATTAGTAACCTAGAAAGAGATGTTCAAAGAAAATTCCAGCTGAAAAAGGGAAACGAAAGTTAAGCCTAACCGAAACCGATTAGGCACAAGAATTTCATCAATTGAAATCTTGAAATCCGAATGAGAACTAATAATAGGAAAAAACTGCTGAACATTTTCCCCAACAGATCGCCCAGCATACTACATCGAATAAAAACCTTACGTGAGATTCAATAGTCCGTGATTCGTTCTAGTTTTTTTTTCTTTCTTTAGGAGTACATGTGCGTGTCTCTTCGTTCAATTACCACCCGGAGGACACCCATGGGAAACAATGCTATCCAAAGACTTGAAGAGATCCTGATCTTCACCAGAGAACGAAAAGTTGGCGTCGAAAAAGTCGAGATCGGTCGGCACTCCGGTGGTGTCGATTTGTGCCATACCCGCGCTGGAACCTTGTGTTTCCATTCTGTACCCTCCTTGCGCTGCTTGGAGTTGTATATGATGCTGCTGCTGCGCTTGAATATTCATTTGCTGCTGGAAAGATCAAAAATGCCCATCAACATCGTCCACATTTCGCAAAAAGATACAGTAACCTAAAAATAGAATCACGAATTATAAATTATAAAAAATACTCAATACAGTATTAGAAGAAACGTTTTTTTTCTTTTCTTCACAGATCATGACTCCGGGTTATTACGGCATAAGGCTGCAGCCCAGAATTATCTCAGCTAAATTACGAACACATTCAAAAATTTTTAGCGGGAAATACAGGACTAACCTGAGTCATCGGATTTATGCAGTTTTGCGGGCGGTATGGATTCCCAGGAACGTCCACGTGGTTGTCCGACATGACCATTTGCTGGGGTTGCTGAGTCATCCCTACACAAAATCAATAAATGAGCATCAATACTGAGAAAGGATTACTTTCCATCTGAGACATTTCATTCTTTCAATAAGTTAACAGCGACCCTTCGATAGCTTCACAAATATTGTAGACCCGAGACGGCTGAACATGCCAACAATTCGGACCAAGTTCGATATTTTTGCTTCTAGATTATGATCTGACACACACACATCATCGAGTAATCCAGCACCACCGTCACATAGCTTCAATCGAAAAATATTCGAAACTAATTTAATTTAGGATTGAAGGATATGCACAATTTTCCAGTTCATTCAAGAATAGAAAAAATAATAATTAATCACAGGCTCATCCTTTTCGTAAAGGAGCTACAAAAAAATCAGGATATGATATGATTACAGAAACTTACCCTGGACATTATTCGTTACTTGAGGTGGCATCCAACTTTGACACTTCAAGTAATGCGGATTTGGATTCATCATCGGCGCAGAAACTCTGATGACTCCATAAGCACCTGAATTATGAGGCACCCTCGCCGAAACTTCGCAGTTTTGCGCAGTGACTATACCACCTGTCTGCTGAAAAAAATTTGAACTAGTCAATACGGTCCTGTAACAGCAAAGCGAGAACGTACGAAAAATCTGATGGATGATCATTTATGTACTACGGGATTTGCAAAAGAGACACGAACATATGATTATGATAAAGAATCTCTGCAGGACACTGCAACTAAGTGGAAAAAAGAGGTCGATCCTGTCCTCGTTCAAATAAGTAATTGTGCTCTGAAGCCGGGGATACGAATGGGGAAACATTTTTGGCAGTTTCTGGAATAGATGGGATGACATGAAATTAGTGGCACATAGAGACGAACAATTATTATCCGTAAAATTGAGTGAAATGAGTAGGACCTCATGAAAAACACTTATTTCGCAAAAGCCGTTTTCACGTTAGAATTGAATGAACACACTAAGATTTTTCTTTTTCTGAAGAGCTCAAAAACTAATTTCCTAGCATGAAACATAACGTTGTTTCAATTGCTTGGATGACAGTATGACACATTTTCCGGCTTCCCTTCGACAAAAATTTTGAAAAACCCAACGCCTCAATTCCCAGAAATAATCAGGTTCCATGGGGAAAAGAGACTATGCATGAGTAAACAAACCTGCTGTTGGTACATTTGGTTGTAATTCCCAGCAGGCCTCGCAGGTCTGTACGCTGCCTGTCGTTGCACATACATCTGATTGTAATTTGCCTGCATTCTCTGCTGCTGATGCTGGTGTTGCTGTTGGTACAACATGCTGTGCAACATTTGGGGTTGCTGCATCGGCATCTGTTGCTGCTGCAGAGGCGGAGGATGATAAAACCTCTGCTGCTGCTGTTGTTGTTGTTGTTGTTGCTGCTGCTGCTGTTGTTGCAACTGATCGCTGCTCGGGAACTGGCATTTAGGAACAACTTGACCATCAGCATTGCGTTTCAGTGGCTGAGACATTTGGTGTTGCTCGGCCATTTGCTTCAAGGTGCGAGCTGCTGGTCCGGCGGCATTTTCGTTGAAAATCGGCTGCTGCTGCTGCGAAGGAGACTCCACTCTTTGATCGGTTTTCAGCTCTGTCACGAGTCGGTCGAAGTCGTTGCCCAGGTCCTTTCCGAGCTCACCGAGATCCCAATCTTGGGCCAGCGTCGGAAGATCAAGCACCAAGTCGTTCAGATCAGTCTCATCATCTCCGACGAGACTACCAATGTCTTCAGCGATTGAACCCGGGTTCGACATCGGCTCCTCTTTAACCTCACACAGAGTCAAGGCCAAACTCGGCTCGGGACTCGGCTGCTCAATTTTGCACACCGGCGAAGGTTCTTCTTTCTTCTCGGCCTTGATTTCGCACTTTTCTTCTTCGTCCTTCTTTTCTTCCTTGTCGGGTTTCTTGGTCGATTCGGGCGCCTTCTTGGACGCCTTTTTCGCCTTGGCTTCCAGGAATCTTTGGTGCAGGAGTTTGGTTTCGTGCAGGCTTTGGTCCATCGCGATCGGATCCACAACTGTGTTGTGGGTCAGGGAACGGCGTTGATGAGACGCGTACACTTCCATCCGCCGGCGCAATCGCTCAATCACAACCTGACTTTTCGGGGAACTCACATCAGGATGATGCATGCACGCCCCGGCGTGCATCCGATACGTTTCCATCGCACCAAACAATTATCCTAGAAAGAAAACAATACCATTAATTGAATTTTCAACAAATAATGTCGAACAAGTCAATATAACAAAATCCGCTGCTTGCATCAACCACCCACTTCTTGAAGAACTGATTTCAATCTTTCTAGTTTGACCATGGAGAAAAAAAATTATCATTCCGTCACAAATTTGGAGTCGAGGAATACGGAAGTACTTTTTTTCGGTGCTGAGAGCGGCTTCCGAAAAAAGGCGCATCCTAAAAAGGCTAAAATAGCCCGGGTCCGAAAATTTTAGCGAATACAGTAACGGAGAACAACTAACGCAAAGAAAAGCATCAGGATGAGTATAAGCATTTAAAAAAAAAAGATCTATACACAATAAAATTTAAAACCAATCGGTACACTTGATCTACGAAAATACTTCGTTCAGGAAAGCTTTCCGGGTGACTGACCTCACCTTGAACGAACTGCGCATTAATTGACTCGAAAACTGTTCCGCACAAGTTCGTAACAATTTTAATATTTGTTGGGGAAATTATGTCATGCCGTGATAATTTTTAAAGATACAGACAAAAAAATGAAATACTGTACTTCGTCGTAAAATCATCTCTAAACAGACTCACTGACTTTTTTTTTATCCACAATTTTTGGCGGTGAAAAGTCGTTTAAACAAGAAGTGGATGGGCAAGACTGAGCAAAAATTTTCTTACCCCACACGGGCAAATACCACATTTTTATCAGAGTACAAACGCCAGCCGATGCACATGCGTTTTACAAAAAAGTTTGCTCTGCCACGCAAGATACATCACGACCAAACTGGTAAACCAAAAAAAAAATCCAGCCGTTCTCCCAAATAATATTCTTCTTCCTCGTTTCCCTTCGTTTCCGTTGACTTTTAGACAATTTTTGAAAGCTCCTAATATGAATCATCACTGCGCGATCGAGAGAGCGAACAGAGCGTAGTACGTAAGTAAGAGATCAGTTGCGTGATACGCATTTCTTCGATCTGCGAAGGCTTTTCAGTGAAAAAATACAGGACGGACGTGGAGAAATAAAAAAGCGCTCAGCCAAAAGTTCAATAAAAAACATTAGTGCCACTGTCAATAGAGTGCCAGTAGCAAAATAAGAATATTCAAACATTGCGACTGAACGGAAGCGTCGGTCACAACGGTCCCGGGCAGCTTGACGATTCCCGTCGGTGCAAAAAAATCATCGCCAGAAGAAAGTACTAAAATATTTAGATAGGAAATCAGTGCTCGCATCAAGCACCAAAACGCTCAGAAATGGGTTCCCCTCGATAACTTTGATGGCAGTCCAGCTGTCGTCCACTTTGCATACCCACGGGTGTTTTAGACACAATTTTTGATCTTTTAAATCTTTAAAACGTATTAGATGACTGTGTAATTAAGTTAAATCGGAATTTTCGTCTCGATTACTGAAACAAATACATCGTGCACTTTTCAGAAGGATTTAGAAATTCGTCGACAACCTGCGATCTCTTCACATTGTTTTCATCAATCTTTTAGTAGTGTTCGACAAAATTAGTACACAGCGAAACTGAACATATCAATCGTGACCTGAACAAATATTCTGAAGAGTAAAGTGTGTTTAAAATTCATACCCGTAATTTTGAACAGTCTACCCAAATAATGTCCTTTCCTTCGTTCCCTCAATACGTGAAAACTTGGAAAACTCATTTAAAATTTCGAAGAGAATTTCTTAGTAGAACCTAAAAAATTGGTAGCGCACAACCACAAGAGAAATTTGAACTAACATCAAAATGTATTTGAGCGCCCGAAGGCGAGCGTGAATCTAAATCTGATTCTGCGTAGAAAATTAGTGGGAAACCCACTCGCAGAAAGCTTGGATGAACAAATGAACGTTTCCTCCCTCACCCGAAAGAGGTGTTAAAAATTGGACAGATTCACGTCAACCATTTCGATAACTGGATTGCTGACTTCGCCAGATTAAGAATATGAATCCCCAATCTTCATTGTATAATGAAAATTACCCTCTACAACACCAAAGAATTTCAGATTATCTTTGGAAGATTGCAGTGTCAAAGGCTATCCATAGTTCGGCTAAGCAGCGTTTAGTTTACTGAAAATCGAATGAATTCAGTTACTTAACAAGTACTTGAAACCAAAACGGGAACATTTCACAAATTCTAAGAAACAAAAAAAGACGAGAGAAAATAAACTGACACGAAGTTCGAGAGATCGAGACGACGAGTATGCAAAGTTCGAAGGCGGCAGCGGGAATAAAGGCAACTCGGGAGCACTTGATTATCACTCGACTCCGTGCGCAAAAATCATAACCAACCCGGGATCGAGCACCAAGTCCGCGGCCATGTGCCCATTCTCACACTTCATCACCACAACTGCTTGTTTACCCGGGACGCGGCGACAAACATAATTATCATACTGCCTCCGATTCAACTGCCGCGTCTCCAACGTCGAGAGCCCGGGTGGCCAGCGACGCTCGTGAGTGTTCTCCATCAGTTCGTTGATGACGTGCAAGGGTGAGCCGGACTCGCTTAAAGCTCGTCTGATCACGGCCTGCAACACTGCGTCTGGAGTAGAAATCATACCGCCCCAACGCGTCACCCTGGCCCGCTGCAAAGAGTTGGCCCATCGAACGACTTCGTCTTGCTCCATTTGTTCAGCCAATGTGCGGATAGTGGGATTGGACAACCGCATGGCCCTCATGAACTCCTTGAGTAGCTGCAGTTCTCGCTTCTGCTCACCCAGCATGAACTTGTGCTCCTTAAGCTCCTCCTCGAATTCGCCCATTTTCTTCTGTTGCTCGCAAATGAGGACGCGGAGTTCCCGGATACAATTGTGTTCTTTCAGCTCATCCTTGGGTACAACGAAGCCACAGCCCAAATCGCAGGAAACCGGGCGCTTCGGGTTGAATTCACACTCCAGACGATGTGACTACAGAAGAAAAAAATTTTATTCAATCCACAATGCACACCAGAAAATTTTAAGGACATACCTGCTGAGTATCGATCTTTACTAAAGCACTACAACCATGCTGTGAATTTTCGCAAGCCATCTGCAAGCGAGAAAGAAGGTTGCGAAGGATTCGAGGAACAGGTTTCAGCTGAGCCTCGGTGATTTCCTGACGGTCTACTGGACATGTCGGTTGATGAGTCAGCCATTCACTTATACACCCATTACAAAAAGCGTGTTCACAAACGGGGGCGTGGACCGCATCCTCCAACACACCGGAACAAATCGGACAAAGAAGCTCTTCATCCACTTCTCCTTCAAAGCGAGATACATCATACCCCATGGTTTGAAGAAACCTAAGAAATTAAAGTAAATTGAATGACGCTCATGTGTTCTCCAAGCAAATTTTCTTTCGTCAGCTCGGTCAACATGAAGATGTAAAGTGAACACAAATTAATAGCAACAGATGTCTTACCTTTTTGATTGAGGAGTTTTCGGAACGATATATTAAAAGGCTGACGGATTCATTTCAAAAAATGAATCAGAGGGGCATCGACGAGTATTACACTTCAAAAACATATCAAAACGAAGACAGAGAAATATACCTGAAATATAACATGATCAGAAATTCAGAATTGAAAGGTATTACACTTCAACGACATATTCAGAAAATCACAAATGCAACCCTAAATCCGTTCCTACAAAATGAACCAACATGTAATTTGTAATGCGCATCGACTACTGACAAAGAAGGGTACGAGAGAAAAAATTGATTCCTCTCTCAAGTTCGACGCACTTGGATCTGAAATCAGACCCGATCACTGGTATTGAATCCGTCATTGCACAACATTCGCGGAGAGTGATTCTTACTCTCCAGCGAAAATCACCTCTAACTTTTCATCTCGTCTTTGTTGACGGCATTTTCGGCAGTCGGTTTTAGATTGGCACTAGGGATTGCGTAAACAAGACGAGTGAGTTCCCTGATTTCGGCGCCCTGCTGCTGTACGGTGAATTCCAAGTCCATTGTCTTGGCCTCCAAAGCTTCGAAGTTGTTCTGTCTTTCGAGTTCTTTGGCAGCTTCCTTGTTGCTACTTCTCGTATACTCGGCAGTTAGAATAGCTGCGGCAATTCCGAATATAATGAATTCGCCCAAAAGTTCGGCTCCTAGGTCGATTGCCATGCCTTCGTTGAGTTTCGGAATTTCGGTAGGCTTACCGAGGTTCATGGACCACATCCTCAATCTGACATCCCACCAATGATAAACTATGAACACACGTATGACTCTCCATCAGTTAGGTACTTTTCGCTCGAGTAACGCCAATACAGTTCTTACGTTGGGCCGGTGGCATGCATACGTAGGTCCGAAAGAAGTAGCTGTTCTTCGCTTTCGTTTTCACGGCAGCTGCCAAAGGCTTACTCACTTGCTTCATAATTAAAGCTCCTAACTTGATCACCGGAAAGGCCACCATACTTCGATGCTTCAATTATTACACCAAATCAGAAATCCATGGTTCGGCAGATTCTAATGCAGTCCGTTAAATACGCGTCACTTCCGCATGACAGAGAGACAGACATCAACAATTACGACATCGAACTACTGTACTCTGCAGGCATCCCAATTTGAACGTCAATCACACACCTGTGTAAGAAAACTGCGATTATTTATGCACGCATGGTCTGTACATACGACAGAACCAACAAATCACAATAAAAATCCGTTCCATGAATACCAACTCAGGTAAGAAAATCTCCGTTCACTGCACAAGTTCTCGAGAGAATGCAGTAAAAGTCAATGCTCACACACACTCATAGAGTAGGTTACACAAAATTCACGACCCATTCGATTGCATTATTGCCAAATTCAGTCACCAGCGTCTGGTCGCAGCGATGCTACTCGGTTGGATCTAGCTTGGGCGCCATGTCTTTTAGCGTACAACAACCGTTATTAGCAGTACAATACTATACGTACGAATAATGCTGCCTAACTGTCAACGAACTTTTGGATGCTTGAGTTTCACACGCGAATAGAGAGGTGGAACCTTTTCGGGCACGCGCATCCTCAGCTGGAAATTCGTTCGAAGTCTGGGATCATTGGCAACAAAGAAAACTTTGGTTGATCTGCCATGAAATCCTTTTAAAATGGAGTAATATACTTTACCACACCCTCCGTTGCGTTACGGAACTAATTTCGCAAGAGGACCTCTCGAAAAGCGCCCGCCCAGTGCAATAATTTCACCGAAGTGTGGCGTAAGCGGTAAGCCTTTCTCCTTCAACTTCCGATTAATATTTGAATCATCTCAGGATATACAGTGCTCAGTTGTAATAAAACACACCAATTGGAATGCATGAAGTATATTTTTCCACTTGAACCAAAAGTTCGACTGATAGATGATGTTCACACAAGAGGCTAAAATATAAACGAAATAAAATTTTAAAAAATCTCCGAACATAAAACACCAAAATGCCTTGCGCTGAAAAATCAACCACATCCGCACCCATGCAGGGGAACTTTGCAGAACAAATAATAAAAAAAATACAACATCCCAGTGCACCATCGAAAAAAAAAGAAAAAAACATTCACGGGTTTTCCCCAAATGGCCATATTGTTGGCAATCCGACCGACGAAAAATGAGCAGGTACAGAATTCCCGAAAGGGTTTGTAACGTTTTCTGCAATCGAATTATTCTCGGGTACCAGCGAAGGTACAGAGGGAACGTTCTCAATTTTGATTCTTACATCAGGATCCTGCGGTTGACCCATGGAATCCAGAATGTTCTCCTCATCCGGCGGAACCGATTCCCCGAACACCTTTAGTATAGATTTCTTAGCTCCACGTCGGCCATCGCTTCGCACCCTGGATTTCATTTCTTTTTCATGTACAGCCATGTGCGCCATCAAGGATTTTTCGTCACCAAACTCAGTCGCACACAAATAGCAGTCAAATCTGCAAAAGAAACAATTTTGTAGTCAAATAAAATTCAGGCAATTAATTCCCGCGAACAATTGTGGCGGTACAATTCAGTGAGTAAAAAAAATTGGCCGAGTCCAGGACAGCGCATTCTGAAAACGAAAAGGCACATGGAAAATTTCGGGCAGCCTTTCAACATGATTACAATTCAATAATTGAGGTTTGGAAATTAAGACCCTACATCCCTTTTAGAAAGTCCCTAAATTAATTTTACGTGGAATAAACCAATCCCAAAAATTAATTTTGGCCTTCTCGATCGCAACGAACTGATTCCATCCAAGAATTTAGAAAAATTTTGCAAGCATCGACAGGCACTTGCTTTCAGTGTCACACAATATTTTACAGTATTCTTATTCAATGATAAAATATTTCCTTAGGGTCATGATTAAAACTTCAAAATTTAATCTAGACTACCGTATTCTAGAATGATAGTGAGGAGTGTTTTTTCTAAAAAAAAATAAAATAAAATAAAACAATTGGGTATTGATAAATTATCTACTGTATATGAGTTGTATGGGGCATGATTCGGGAAAACCATATCTCCTTCCCCGCAAACAAAATTTTCCCATAATTACCTTGGCCGGACCTTGAAGCTTTCTTTCCCGAGATCCATGTTCACAATAACCAAAGATTTGTCGACAACTCCAATTTCTCCATCCTTTTGGTGAATTTTAGCATGTTTGTATAGATTCCCGGATTCATAGAAACCACGACCACAAACGGAACACTTGAACGGACGCTCCCCCGTGTGAATGCGTCGATGAACAATGAGCTTATCCCGATCTCTGAATCGCTTGTCACACATGTCACAGGGATATGGTCGCAAATCCAGATGCATCCTCTGATGTTTTCGCAAGGTTTGTAATCGCTTAAATTTCATGGGACAGAAATTACCTAAGGAGATGAAAGTGACGTTTATAAATTTCTCTAATCATCAATTTATATGGACGAGTCTCTCGATGAATGGCAATATTTACATGCATACGGACGATGACCCGTGTGGGATCGCAAATGAATTTTGATTTGCGCTTGTCTGGCAAAGCGAACACCACAAATTTCGCAACAAAATGGCTTTTCATTCGTATGCGATCGTCTGTGTTCATCCAAGTTACCTTTTTGCGTGAAAGCCTGAAAAAAGAAAACCAAAACAACAATAAAAAATTCGTCAGCACGCTCCAACTCTGCTAAATGAACGAGACATACTTTGGGACATAGATCACATTTGAAGGGTTTTTCCCCGGTGTGCGTTCTCATGTGGGCATCCAGATTTCCTTTCTGAGAAAACTGCTTGCCACAATTATGGCACATGTACTGCGTTTTTTCTTCGGGAGGCAAAAGGGACTTGGGTTTTCTTTCCACGCCCGACTTGCCGTGCAGCAGCTTATGCTTCTCCATATATCTGAACATGATGGGAAATAAGTGCACTACAAAAATCTTCGAAAACGCAAGGCATACAAAAATAAGCATGAATAAGTAGATCAACTAAGTATCATCAGCGTTACGAATAAAGTGGGTCCCCGCACAACGAAATTAATCCCTCCCTCGGCGTGTTTTGATATGTGGAACTTACGTAAAGCGAAACCCGGTTTCGCTTCTGCTTGAATTATGAATCAATTAAATCGTTCCGGACACCAATGAAAAACCATGATAAACCGTTGGAAACACTTGAAACTACTTTTTTCCTAATTTTCTGCATGATTTTTTTTTTTCTGGGGAATTTAAAATTTACAAGCATGGGATGCAGGTACCTGAAGAATTCGTGCTCTGACCTTTGTAAATTTCAAAAATTTTAAAGGCAAGCAGAGACGCAAGCATACCTTTCTTTCTTCATTCTCGTCAATTTGAAAAAATTCCGGTGTCAGCCAAAAACTTTTCAACATCTGTCCACATTTTGGGGGCCAACCAACTTCGTCATGTGAGTCAATTTTACTCCATTAAAAGATTTCGTTTTTCGAATTTTCTGCTGGGCGGTTTTTCCTCTACATAGGTACTCACTGTTACCCGATTTGAGTACACCATAAATTCACTAAACCCAAAGATCCGAGACATTTTGTCTTTAAAAAATGTCGTTCAAGGCTCTTTTGAGACTTATGGCTTCGATACTTTCTCCTTTGATGTGCATCGTAAGCGATTTTGAAGGCCTATTGGTTGACGAGGGCTTACTTTGAATTTACTCGTTTCCCACATTCTTCACAGGCTTCTTTTTCTATCGCATCCGGAAAATCCATTTCCGGGACAGCTTCAGATGCAGAGATCAAGTTTCGCCTCTTTGAAGTCCGTTTCACTCCCGATACAGCCGATTCTTCAAATCAAACAAATTCACGCTCTCATACAAGCCAGAAAAATAAATTCCATCAAGCTTGAACCCACTGCTCGGTCTCCCTCTTCTCCCGCGAACTGAGCCAGTTTTTAATGAATTTTCTTGCAAACCGGCACCAGGGGTGTAATTGGGGTCTTCGTCGTTGTCTTCCATGTCAAAATCGTCGTCACTTGGGACGAACAGATTCAACTCCAAAGCTTTTTCGAATTCGCTGGCCCGACCATCTCCGCATGAATCCCATTCCTCGGAGGGCTTCACTCTTTCAATGTCTCCGTCTTCGTCGCTTGACGAATCAGGGAAATCATTTGCGCAGGGAGATGCCAAAGGTATCGGTTCTTCGACATTTTCTTCTTTGATTTTCACGGCATCCTTCTGCAGGCGAATACTTCACGTCATAGAATGAAGGAAACTATTTTTATAGGAAAAAAAACTTACGATCATTTCTGTAGGATTCGTAACGGGACTCGTTACGTTCTTCACTTTTCTTTTATCTGAAGGACGAAAAATGAATTTAAAAAAATTTTTCGAATTAGAACGCTTTAGAAATTTACCATTTTCGTGTGAATTCAACTGGAGAAACTCGGTTTGCGTTGCCAACGCCTTGAACACAAATTTGTACAGCCGCACAAGCTCCTTCAAACAGGGCCGACAGACGACATGCGGAAGTGTGTCGTCTTCAGAAACAACCTGGCAACACATTACATACTGAATTGGAATCACATATTCCACACGTGATTGAACATTCAAAGGGTTATTTGAATAATCCACACTAACTTTTTTAATGCCAGGTGTTTCAGTCTTCCAAATTCCACTTTTTCTATGCATAAATGTTCAAGTTCACAACTTGCCTAGCGCTGTACTGTAAAATCATGTTACAACAAATTGCCAGGGACGCAATGAAAATTCATCAAATTGAAGAATACATTTTATCAAAAATCATGATTTTCAACATATCTTGGAGAGAAATTTTCTGATAAATGAATAATAAATACTATGAAGTGCTTCTACAAGAGATAATTCAAGTTATAATTTATAAAATCTCTCCAATGAAATGAAGAGGAAAATTGATAAATGTACATGCATACTACTGTACAGTAAAATAATTTCCGTCTATTGAACCCGTCTTTCTACTGCGCTATTGTCCTAAAAAATAAAATGGAACAGAAGTGCATTTGGAAGCAATGTTTTCTTCCAAATCAACTTGATCACTCATACTTGCTTGTTCGTTCACGTAGAGGGTTCTAGCATACCAATCATTTGAAAGAAAGGCATACATACTGAAATGAAGCTAATGAATTTTCAAGAAATTCGACATGTTGAAAAATGTTTTGATCCTAAATTTTCTCCATGGAAAGAAATGCTTGTTTGATGAAGTTGGAATGCTGCACCAGTTGGATTTTTTACATTTTCTGTCATTCATCAAATACTGTACCAGTAATCCTGATGGCTTATACTGTACACAGAATCTAAGCGAACAGTTTGTAAAAAAATTAACAGCCTAAAATGAATGTCACAAGATTTTTACGACACGGCACCTATGGAGAAGTGCTAGACCCAAGGAAAAAGTAGGTGTAACTAAAATTACCTATATCGAGATTCGTTGTAGTGGAATTTTACTGTATAAGCTACGTAAAGTAGTTTACAGTAGGTTAATTTTGGTAGAATTCGGATGAATTTTGTTTCTTTGGTTGTTAAGGCAACAGATTCTGCAAAGTTCTCGGTCAGGTGTTGGATTCTTCATTGGTTTAGGTTAAAATGAGGACAGTTCAGATATGTTCAATTCTGGTTGCTCTTGGTGTTACGTAATGACATTTATCCCACAAAAAGGATGAATTGAAATCAACGAACCAGCTGTGGAATGCATTGGGAAATCAATACAGCCACGCTTCTCGTTCCTTGGCGCTGGCGGTCGAATATGGCGATACAGTTTCTCATTTCCTGTAAACCACACAACCGGCATGTGTCACAAGGGATCTCCAGAGACCCCATCCCTTAAAAGAAGCTTTCACCATACATAAAAACCAGCCTGCAACACGCAAGAATTTCCGTCAAGGAAGTCATTTGCTTTTGAGAAAACATTCTTGCAAGTTTTTCTGAAATTCCGAACATTTTCTTGTGATTTAATCCAATTCGTGACTAAAAATCTAGGAATTCGTTGCATAACCGAAACAATTTCACTCCGATTTTTACAGATGAAACGGTCGGCCCGTGTCCACCATTTTTTTTCGAAAATCACCATGTAATGTGTGAGGTGAACCTTTATCGAACTTGTCGGATTTTCCATCACTTTGAAACTTGTCCAAATATTGACGTTGTTCGGAATAGCGAGAAGTTTAATGAGAAATAAGAAACGCATTGGATGTCCTTGTAATTTGAAGTGGTTCCCTCAGAATCGGCAAAACGAACGCGTGGAAATTGACCAAAAACTGAAACTCAACACAGCTGAACACGATCTGCTGAAAGATCGACAAAAAATATAATCTAATGTTCTGAACATGTCTTCAGCAGAACGCCTAAGAAAGAAAATCGCATGTTGATCCTTATTGCTAACATATCATCATAAAAACGACGTTGCAACAAAATGTAATCACAAAAATGATGATACTCGGAAAATGTCGGGAGCTCGTCCGGAAAAAAAAAAGGAATTGTTCAAGCCGCAAATTTCTTGCTGCCGTGACTAGGCTTCATACTGCATTCCCACCCTCAAATTTTACGATCTTTTCGCTTTCGCTCCCTTGCCCCGCGTAGCAAAATAAATGTAATGATTCCATCTCCCCGTCCCCACGCTAAAGACTAAGGAGGAAAGCTGAGAAGAAATCTTCAACGCAATTCGAAGTATACCCTGGAGACAGAAACACTTGATTTTCTCCGCGCAGAGATCGACGGAAAGTTCGTGTGTACCGCAACAGCCGTCATCAGCCTCCGAACTGCGTTTTGTATTTTGGCTTTCCCCATGAAAACGGGATGTATTTGTACTTCAACATGTGCTGAAACGATAAATAACACATTATTCATGGAAATGATAAATTCAAAATAAGAAAAAAAATCACGTCACAAAAAAATCGCTTCTTTCAACCGCAGTATTTGACTCGAAAAACATGCGACAGACGACAAATTGATGAAATGCACATTCAATTCCAGTAATTCTCAATTTCTTTCATATCTCAGGCAAAAATATTCACGATTTTTTCTGACACTTTACCCATCAAGGCAACACGACATTTTTTGGATTATTGGGTAGTAACCACAGTATTCCATGATTCAAGTTCTATGCGATCTATGGAACGGCTGCCACAAACATAACGAAAAAATTTACATGTAAAATTGAAGATGATGCTTGAATTATGCTGAAAAATGTCAACGCAGTATTTGGGGAAAACGAGAGCGCCAAAAAGGAGATGTTGACTGCAGAACTGGACACCGAGAAAAATCATGCATTAATTTCACAATTAATTGCCCGTCAGCTTATTTTTACTCGTTTCATATATCCTTTGTTGTCTGACTAAGGACGGAAATTCATAATAAACCAAAAGGACGAAGAGCAAGATAACATCCCCTACAGCCTACACGATTGACTCTCTACGAGGACGAATAACATGTTAATTGCAAAATTTATAAATAAGACTCGTAAACAAAAGCAGAGACAAACCTTAATCTGCCGCTTCATGGTGACGGCGAACAATGTGAAGAAGTACATGACGAGAATCGGCCAGAACACAGGGATGTTGGTGAACTCAAACAGCGTGCACACAAGGGCCACCACAGTTGCTTTCGTTGCTGAATGCCAAAATTTAAACTCCGGCAATCTACGCATAAAAGGCCTAAATTCTTCGTCATTCTTTGTCGGGAGCTGAGTAGTATCATCTGCAATACAACAACAATTTCAGCCAACGACCTCAACTTGACAATTAAAATTTGGAACACTGCTGTACTTCAGTCGATTTAAACGAACCTTCGAACTCCGCCAATGCCGGATCTATCTTCGGGGACAAGAATAAGATGAGCAGGTTGAGGTGGTAAATCCCCAGAGCATAGGTCACAATATACCATCCCTGAAAATCGTAAACAATTCATCTCATCTTCACGAGTCGCGATACTCAAATTCCAATACTAACTCTCAACAGCAAAATCCGCGTCCAAAACAGGACCAGCAACACGGCACAACCAACCCAACGCGATACAGTGTGCGGGGTCCATTTATCAAGCATAACTTGATAAGTCTAGGAGATCGATTTCCTTTTTAAAAAAAACTACACGAACAAGAATGCGATGTCTTCACAAACCTGTTGTACCCGCTTCAAGAACTGCTGAGGAACACTGGGCGTGCTCCCGTAATCAGATGTAGCTTCCATCATTTTCACGGAGCTCCGCGATTTATGCACAGCACACAAAAAAGTCAATTACAGACAGAAAGCAATTTTAACCATAGCAGAGCTCTCAACACAATTTGCGTCCACGGCTAAAACATGGGATCACAGGAGTTGAACGGAGAAAAGATCATTTAAAAAATTAAATTGAACGGATTTGAAGCCACTTACGTTCCAAATACAGTACATGCTTTGACAAGAAACACCGCATTGCTTTGGTGACCTTTTCCAAGAATATGATCATGAAAAATACAATCCGCGAACCCATTTTCGAATATCGCAAGGCGTAACAATGAAAGAATTCGTCTGGACCGGTCGAAAGAAGCGAATAGCCACACGAAATAAGCAAACAAGGTAGTCGGGAACACCCGTTCAAGTTGTCTCGCCCAGATAACCCACTCAATCAACGACCCAAAGGAACACATAACAATTTTCAAAACAAATTTATACGGGCATTCAAGGAAGGAATATCAGTAGGGAACCTTATACCGGTCAAGACGAATCACATTTCGCGCATTTAGAAGTCCGTCACAAAATCATTTTTTGGAAGTTCCACTGCTGAAACCTCGGGTTAGGACGGCGATGATGGCAACTTTCGGGTCACCTTTCGCCTTCGTGAGCTCGTCCAAGGCTTGCTGACGATTGCACCCTGCGTTCATCACTTCTTTGATATCCTTTTCAGGAAACGGAGACTGTTTGGAAGCTGCTTCTTCTGCAGATGCTGCCAATGCCTTAGCGAGCGCTTCATCATCAGCGCTCGTGGCTTCCGCGGCTGCGGCTGGACCAGACATCCGGGCACAAGGGGGAAGCTCGTTTTCGTTGAGGAAACGAGTTTCCTTTCCGGTTGTGCCAATGATCAACACGTTGCGATTCAAGTCAACAATGCACTGAAAAATATGGTACCACTTAGCCTATAAACACAAATCTACATTATCCCGAATCGTTTCTCCCTCTCCGAACAAAATATACACACACGGCAAAATGAGGAAGTCGGAAACTACCGTAATCCAGCACAAGAAAACGAAGTTTCTTCATTCGGAAGAAAATACAATCTTTGTCCAAGAGTCTGTATACGTCTCTGTACCTTGATCATTCCCCCAACCGACTAAATCAAGAGGGGGAATTAACCAAGTATTGTACCCCTTGTCCTCCGAAACCAAGCATTACACGAAAAACTTTCAAGAAATTGAACCCTTTTCAAGTAGAACTTCAAGGGACGAAGCCAACGAACAACAAATTTCGAGTCGGGGACAAAAGATTTTTGTCGGGGGAAAGACAGAAGAAATTTAGGAAATTTTAATTGACGATATTCTGGGCTTCAAATTGCTTCTTGAATGAGTTGACAGGATGCTGAACCTGGAGGCAAGCGTCCATTCTGTCGATTAGTTTTTCCCTTCCATTCAAAACACTTTACATTTCTTATCGATTTTCTTTTTCCTGCGTCAAGAAGAAGAGCCGAAAAGCCTTTTAGAAAAATCGAGTTGTGGAGGTTTAAGGGGGAAAGCCTTTGATTTCAAGAGGTTTTTAAAGTAATGCTTCTCAGGGAATTCAGACAGAAAATTGAAAAAAAAAAAAAAAAAAATTCGACGTAGGAAGGCTCAAGTAGTTTAGGTTCAAATTAAGATCTGATTTTCAGGCAAAAATAATACCTGATGACGTTTGAGCATATCAAGGCCGAGCAGCATATCCATGGGTTGATCCTCCAGAATGGAAAAAGACGAGGCCAGAAAGCAGCCAGCAATCTCGATTTGAACCATGTGGATCCTACCCGTGATTCTTTGAGTTCCCACACCTTTCGCAATCCCACTCCACCGAGTGTCAATCAACCTTTTGATCCCGCACCGATCCGCACACTCAGCTGACATCAAAGTCGTCTGCGCACCTTTTGATAGTAACGCCTCACTGCTTGACTGCACAGGTTGCAACTTGCTCATACATTTTAAACTTACCAGTATCAACAAATGCCTTGACGTGATGCTTATTCACAACGCAATCAACGTAAAGCATGACAACAGTACCGAAACTTTCCGGATTGTGTTCCAAAGCTTGCTCCATGTTCGCGTCCACGTTCTTCCTTCTGATCTCTTCCGCAATCATTTGTTGGGCAGTCGGGTCAAACGGATCCGCCGTCAACATCATCATTCTTCTCCGTTCTTCCTCTTGACGAACTCGCATTTGTTCCCGAAAAACTTTGTTGAATTCTTCCGGATCGCTGCTTTCCAGTGCTTTGGCCAACGGAGGATTCGACTGATTGAGCAAAGCTCGCTGCTCCGGATTGGCGAGAAACATTTCGCGTAGTACACGTGGGTCATCCATAGAGGCCTGGCTCGGACCGGGCACTGAACGACTCGGACTACGAGAAGAGTTCGATTGACGACGTCGAACAAGTACCATATCATTATCCTTGAGACCGAATGATCCAATTAAACGGCTGTCGCCATCCAGCGACGTGTTGTTGAAGATGAGACTCATTTCTTGTCCCGGGATCCCGCTTTCCGATTCGCATAACGCCTAAAACGAAGATCAGCATATTGAAACATGCTTTAGACTATGGGATTTCTGGCGACAATCGTATGCTATTCGTGCAGGTCAAAATCCAAAGTTATCAGAATAGTTCTAAAATTAAAATACTGTATTGAAGAGTATTGCTTTAAGCCTCAGCTTCGAATTTCAAAGAAGTATTGTATTTGGACTCCTTTAACATTAAGGTTTCCATACATTTTTCATGATTAAAAAAGCGCCGACTAAATTTTGTTATGTTTTCCAGGTTCTACTTCGGCCTACTTCGGTTGAGATAGTCAACCTTCAATTTTGTGTCCTCGGATGTAGTGCCATAATTTTCTTTTTTTCATTTAAATATCAATTTTACTTTCACAGAGTATTCAACACGACGTCCTGTCATTAATTAAGTGAGTGAAGGATTAACCCTCACTCTTCATAAAACAACAGCCACGCTCGAGTACCAGCGACCATATCGATGATTGATAAAAGCGAGAGTTTCCAATCCTGAATTTAGAAGAAATAATGATCACAGGCACTCGACTACGTAAAATTGAATTCCGTTAATTTGTATCGAGTGCTCCGAAGGTCATAAAGGATTTGGAACATTCATTAGTGACCAACTGAAGGATGTAAATTGAAAAGGGGTTCGGTTCGACTCATTCGTCGAACGGTTACTAACCTTTAGCACTGCAAGTTCGATGTCCTCTCCCACTTCTAGGGAAAACACATGGTCAGAAACATCAGAGGTGAATAACAACCTCATATCTCGCTCACAGCGTTAAAGCGAAGCGGTTCACCAAATGCTTCGATAAAATCTCAGCTCGTTGAGATCACGCGATTTCCACTCTATTCACACGTTTCGATCAAAAAGCGGGATTTCAACCGAAGTATGAGAAAAAATATAATTCTCTGTCGCACTTCTCACTATCAAGATTCTGAAAAAGTCATCAGACGTATTATGAAAAACCAGCAGAATTCGGAAAGCTTTTTATCGAGACAAAACATTGTGAGACAACAAACGAGTCATTCACGTCTTATGAACAGTATCATCACGAATGGCATTTGTACAAAATAATACACGAATTCCACGAACAGCAGGGAACTCACAGCACGGGGGAAGCATTCTTGATGGAGGACTAGTGACAGTATTGTATCTGAAGCTCAATCCCCCTTGTTCAAATCGTCACAAGAAATCAGTCGCAGGTAGTTTGATGCCCAGCAAGTAAATATCTTAACACGGACTGCCTCGATCGACGAATAACCGAAGAGTTATCTGACTAGATGCCAAGCTGTTCTGAGATCAAACCGCAAAATGCCATACGAAAAAAAGTGAACACTCCATACAAAATTTACAGAGATCACGGCAGGATTAAGTACATGCCCACAAGCTTATAACACAACACTAAACAAAATATAAATTCAAGTAGCGTGATTCGAATTGCCTCAGAATAAATGAATACACATAAATAGATACAGCTGAGTAGAAATGCAGAGGGGCTTCGGATTAAGACTGTTCGTTCAGACGAACTCCACGAAGTTCGTTCTGTTTCAAGAATCTCGTCCTGATTCATCAAATGATTCAGTGAACAGTATAAAAACACGTTTCTGGAACATTCTAAATACAATCGGTCGTTTACTTCTATGAGGTACGCTGTATCTGTTCGCAATTTGTGCTTGTCTTGCCGTCGGAAATTTGCTCTACGATTATTCACTTGAACTATTAGAACTACTGCATTACGGAAACTAAAATTCTTTTTTTTTCTAGTTTAACGGAAGTAGGGGGCAATATCGGCAATTGGATCAAATAATTCCCATGATTCAGAAAAAAATGTATGAAACAATTTTAATATGCATCTTGAGAGACGAAGCCTGAAATATATTTCAGAGCATTTTCTTTATCCGAAATTAGTTTGTTTCCAATGCACTACCGCAAATTTCAATACAATTTCAGCAAGACTATGGAAGGCTTCGATCACGTACAAGCACTCATAAGCTTTGTTCATGAATTTGAGCTTGAGTTCAATTTCATTCACGAATCGAAGCCCCACTGCATTTGTGGCGTCGACATTGTTTGGGCGTAAAAAGCCGTAATTAATGGGAAATTACGTGACACAAATACTGCGCACGAAAACTGAACTTCGCAGAGCACTTTTCACAGGAAAAAGAAGCAGCACTCTCCGGGGATTTCGGCTTGGTTCTGATCGGAATCAGAGGAGGCAGCTTTCGTTTGGTATTGTTTTTTGCAGCATGCTTCTTCTTCAGATGATTTTCAAGCAAGAATTTCCGATTGTAGTCGACATTACAATGCTTGCACTTGAAAGGACGCTCTCCAGTATGAGTGAGAATATGACGCTTCAAATCCGTGCACCAACCGAATACCTTTGAGCAGAACTGACACGGGAATTCTTTCCTTCGGCGATTTGGTACATTGTGCACCATTCGAAGATGACGGGCAAGCATGAATCCATGGCTGAATATGGCTTCGCATCCCGATTCAGAGCAAACGTAAGATTTCAAAACTTTCTGGTTTTCTTCACTGCAGCCGGTCTCATCGCTTGAAATAATCGACTCCGCATCGCTCTCGTAATCCGTGTTCATTGTAACAGCACAAATACTAAGTGGATCAAATTCGATATCTGCAGGTAAACTTGCAATGCTGATCTCGTCAAACCTTTGAGCTGCCTTTTTCACGATCTCAACTTCCGCATCGTCGTAAACAACAATTGAACCCTGATTCATTCGGCGTTCGTCGGTAGAATCACACTCGACAATGGCTGTATTCTTACACCCTGAGGAGTCACAGGGGTCCTCGGACATTTCTGACGAACAGTAATATCGGATTCTGCTCTCGATAATTTCCTGAAACTTCGATGCCCACAGAGATGCATTCGCACCGCAACGCGTTGGAGAAGACGAGGATGTCACGCTATCATCAGAAATTGGGACCGTACTCGTCTTCAGACGAATTTCGATTTCGTTCGAATTGCTGAATAGTCTCTCTAGGGCAATTTTTGGGAGATCCGTAGTTTTCCTTTCGTTGTCCATTTCGCGGGATAACAGGTTCTCAAGAATTGAAAGCTTCGGCTTCATTTCGCCTGGTTGAGCATGCGCTGCTAGGTGTTGCAGGAGACTAGAGAAAGAATGCAGCTCTAATTTACATTCGCAACACCTCATCGTGATTGAATATCAATCTTCGTACAGTGACTAGAACTTCGAAGGGTACCGATCTAAAGATCTGGAATAAAAACCACAAAAACTTTGATTACACCGGTAGCACGGATGAGTCCGTTAAGTCACCGGATTACATTCATAGACGAAACACTACCGCGGAATTTCGCTTTTCAATGTCGCATAATCGGACTGCTAGACAGCTTCTAGTCTCGCACTGCTAATACAGCATACGGACAACCGATTGTAATACTTTATATATCTATAACGAACACTTCTGGCGCATAAGCGAACACAAAAACAACTATCAGTGGTGTTTCTCCATGACTTGAAGATGCAAAACTCGACGGCGACCACTAACAAGTCACATTGCACATGTAAACACGCCAGAATCATAACTCTAGGTCACGCAAGCATCATCCGTAATGTCCTACGAGCGGCGACGCGGGTGGCACATTCGATTCGTAAAATACAGCCATGGCAACGCCCTGACAGCCTACACATTACAGTACTGTATTGTAGTATCAAAGAGTGTATGGGTGGGTCATGGACTCAGGGGTTCCAGGGTGCCAACTGTCACTATTTAGTACTGTATGTACACCACCCTGCCGGGAGTTACTGAATTAGGGATACTGTCTACCGCATTCTTTTCCTAATTTCAGCACTCAAATTCTACTTTTGTGCAGTTCATCTCTTCGATGCGTTCTATGTTTTACTCTAACCATCACAGAAGACAAAACCCTTGCGTATGCAAGAGCCAGCCTGACATAACTTTTTAATACTTTTCTGTTGGATTACAACAGTGGATGTCGTAGCTATAAAACTGAAATGTATTGTTCCGGCATACGCATGGGTCTAAAAAAGTTCTCAGGATGAATATTGAAACTGCATGTGATTGAGCTGAAAAATTTTTTCATGAAAAATGTTCTACGGTTATTGTTATTCCTCAAAAATATTCCAGAGCTGCATGATTTTTAATGTTACAGTAGTAACTGGATAACTCAAACCTCCTTGAGTCAAATTTTTCTTACGTCCCTGCTGGGTGAACCCCTGAAGAACATTTTGCATTACAAACCTCATTTGTAACTTATTGAGCTTTCCCTCATTTATTAAAAAAATCACAATACACGCACACCAAATAATAAGAACCTAATATTTATCAAAATGAAACATTTTCACTTCCTCTATAAAAGATTTTTCATGAGTGGTCCAATTTTCACACGCCCTGCTCTCAGCAGTTTTTATAAGAATAAGTACTACTTATTTATACAATATGATATTTTTTTCAAAATATTGAATAAGCCTATGTATAAATGAAAAATTATTTCCCAAGTTAACTTCCTTTGCCTGCAGCTGCTGTATTACCAGCACGTATTCACAATATGATGTTTTACTCTACTGCAGCGTGATATACCTCTTGATCTTTCCAAAAAATACAATAGTGGATTAGTGTAAGTGTACATATATGGCATCAATGTGTGTTTTCTTTATCTTGAATCATTCCGTTCAGAATCCATGTTCAATAAAGTGAAGATAGCATTCTTCCTACGGAATGTGTGGGGGTGGTGATTTTTACTGTACCCGCGTGAATAATGGATTCGCGATTTTTATTTACATGCAGTATTCCTTTTGTGCTTTGATTCCATGGCAAAAACTTCACCTGCGCGTGCCTTTCCACTAATTTGGCTAGCTTTTTTCATTGCTTTTTGTGGATATGTGCTAATCAATGTTTCGACTTGATCTTTCATTTTTTCATAATGATCAGTCAAGTGTTGACTTTTGTTCATAGATGTAGCTAGGACTCTAGGAGGCTGGATCTCTCCAATAATAAGCAGGATAGCTCCACACTATCAATTGTGAAGAATCAGTGAGGCTTTTTCCATCAATCGCAAAATTTTGGAATAAACCACTCAATCATCATAAAATGTGGTACTCAGCAAGTGCTGGATGGCCACCTATCCCAAACCAGAAGCAAGTTCTAACGGGTCTGAACAGGGTGGAACATTGTTTTTCCTAACCTTCAAAGTGAAGGACATGGCAGTGTTGGTCGGCTTACACTCCTGTCTTTCTTTCCTTCGTTGAGGAGCATTGAATCCATGGTGCCATTAGACCCACACTAGTCAGAATAGGGAGGGGAAAATCAGATGACCTTAGGAAACACGCCTCAACCAAGATGCAGCCATGGAGAAGCATGCATGGGACAGCTGATTACCCAACTCCTCGACCTTGGAATTTCCGCGTTCGGGACACAGTAACGCTGGAAGCAGACTCTTGCACGATAGCCAAGGGGTGCGTATTTCTTTGTTTTTAAAGTGGTCTACCTTCATTTGTAATTTGTGGGATCAATTCTGCTCTGATATTTGAAAGATATTTGAAGTTTTACTGTATATTGCGATCAAAATTCTGAGTTCATGTGAAACGAAACGTGCAACATGTAGGATTAAAGCTGTGCAGCCGTCTTATCCCAGTGCGCATGAAATTGATGCAATCGTACATGGAAAGGGATTCTAGGTTACCAGATTTGTGTTACGGAGAATGACGAAGCAATTGAATCATGTCTGCGAAAAGTAGGTCAGAAGACTGCCATGCTCCTGAAATCGTGACGCGATAAAATGGTTCATGTAAACAATCGTGGATACTGTTTCCTGAAAAAAATCATCTTCTTGAAGTCGACTCAGTGATTGTTCACAAGTGCTTTTGGAATAAATTTCAGGGCTAATGCAAGCATGCAAAGGTGTGGGTACATGGTGAACGAACTGGTCGGAAAACCCAAAGCATAGGTCTCCCGCAGGATGTCAGACAAGACTGGTCTGACACGCAAACCAGGGCGCCGCACGTTGTTAAAAGCCCATGCTCGTCCACGCAGGGAACCCATTCCTAAGGACAGCAGCCCTAAGGAAAGCGTACCGTCATCAAAGGGTGACGACATTGTCTGTGATACTGCCGAAAGGTCTACCTCAGCCTCACAAGAGGCTTGCGACGACGAGCCGGAGGAAGGCTCTACCACTGCCAGCGAAGAGGAGGAGCCCGAAGCTGGGCCTTCGTTAGATGATGCCCCTGGACCGTCGGGTATTTCCCAGGCTGTGATCAAACCCCGTGAACCTGACACTCCGCTCGTTGACCCGAAACTTCGTGAACAACAGATACTGGGAACCAAGGAGTCGGAGCAACTGACACCAGAGCAGGTTTGTCTTCAGATCACAGGGTTCTGTGCCAGGGTGACCGCCCTGAATAACTGTGCCTGATCGCATTGAGTGGAAGTGAAGTGAATACCGTTTTTCCGGAGAACCTAAAATTAGTTTAGGCTCTGAACAATTTGGATCTAGGGCTGATATAAAGTGACTGAACGATGTCATCAAACAAAATTGGCGCGTGTGTTGAATAGTTTGTAGGCGTGAAATATTGTATTCGTTTGTGAAAGGTTGAGAGGCAGATGAACATCATGTGATCGCAGGAGAAGAGTTAACATTTAGGCTCATGTCGAAAAAAATGAGCGCGAGGTCAAAATAATTATTGTACGAGTCTTACTTAATGAAAAACGCTTGACAGCATGATATTAACTCTCGTTAAATCGTGCAAGAGTTCTAGGAAAGATTTTTTTTTTATTTCAAGCTCTGTTAATAACTGCGGCACCAAGATAACTTGAGTAATTCCGAGTGCGTTTGTAATATTTTCTGATTTTTTCAGAAAACGGATCTGTTGATAACAAATTGCAAGTCTCTTGGTGACAATCAACACGAGTGCTGTATTTGCAAGAAGAAGATCCGTGGAGGTTTGACGCATCTGAGAATGCATATGAGAACGCACACAGGACACAGACCGTACAAGTGCGATCTTTGCGGTGCCCAGTTTGTACAAAGAGCTCAACTTCGTGCTCACAGCATTTGTCACTCCGAACTTCGGCCATTCGCATGCGAGGTAACTTTTCCTAATTTTTTTTCGACTGTTTTCATTGAGAGAATGTTCTACTTTCGATATCTATTTCAGACTTGGTTAGAAGGTTCAAAAATACATTTTTAGCGCGAAGAGACACGAAAAATACAGCTTAATGAAGTGCTAAAATCGTTATCGGTTTTTTTAATATTCATTTTCAAATAGTTCGACTCAAACCAACTGATCTTCATTTTATGTTCGCTGAGGCAGCATGGCCGTGAGCTCTTTATGTTTAAGCTAATCCGATTTTTTTTGTGGAATGTAAATATTTTTTTATCCACGTTGATCCGAAGACACTTTGTTGGACTCCTTGCATTCTTCTTTAACTTTTTCTCAAATTAGTGAAGATATGAGAATTATTTTCCTTTCTATTGAGGGATTAGATGCACAGAATTTATCTCATGATTTCTCTGCAATTGCTCGCAGTTCTTTTTCTCCGATCTGACGCATTCGTGGTTTTCTACTCATTTATTTATTTCATTGTTTTTTTTGTTGCTTGGCGCATGAAGATCTGCAGGAAAAGGTTCAAGCGAGCAGAAAGTGTCAAAGACCATATGAAAGTGCATACGGGTGAAAAACCGTTCAAATGCTCGTATTGTGAACGGTGGTTTGGCCACAAGTGTGACGTGGTGAAGCACGAACGGGTGCACACTGGGGAAAAACCGTATTCCTGCCAACACTGTGGACGAGCCTTCAGCCAGAAGGGAGCACTTAGAGTCCATATTCGAACGCATACCAAGGAACGGCCTTACCGATGTCCGCATAAGTCTTGCGACAAAGCGTTCCCGATCCTGTCGAGTTTGCAGCGGCATTTGTGCAAACATTCGGGGACGAAACCATTTACGTGCGAAGTTTGCTCGGTTTCATTTTTCACTCAGACGCATCTTAAGCGGCATCAGAAAACGCATTTTGAGCAAGGAGAAGTGAGTAGTGTTGAATGGTTTTGGTTTTCAACCGAGAAATTTTGGGGATACCAGCAAAAACTTGGTATCCCCAGTCTGCATTACATTTCGTCGTTTTTTTCAACACTTATTTAATATTAGAGTATATATTTTTCCGAACAATGATGACTCAGAAAGGGTTTGTGCTTGAAGTTATTGACATACATTGAAAGCGGTTTTTGTCGATCCTATTCGCCGGATTGAAAGGGGACGCTACGCTTTCAGCAAATCAATTCATTCAGAGTTTGAATCGGTGTCTTGGATGAAATTCCTTCAAAATGAGCTTGGCAGCATTCCGAGGAATGTTGTTCAAGTGGGCAAAATAAGCTTTATATTTTAAATGAGAGTAAATACTCAGCTTTTGTATATTTTTACTAGTGTGAATGAATCCTTTCTTCGAAAAATTCAATTTTCTCGAAAGGAAATGAGCATAACTTTCTTGTTTCTTCAGAAATGCTGTACTTCTTTTCGAATCTGAAGGACAAGCATGTATTCTTCGTTGAAAAAAAGTCTTCTTCTGTAGCAGTTCCTCAAAAAGTATACGCATAGCGCAGAAATACTCCGAATAACCGGGCGTCCGAAGTTTTAATCGTTGAAAGCTCTTTGTGAGGGGCTTGTAATCTGTATTCCTTTCAAATTTAACTTGAACGATTTCATTCCCTTTTTTCATTAATTATATGGGCTGATGCTGTGTTCAATTACGGGAATGTCGGTAATGTAAACATTTTTTTTTTCGCTTATGGAATACAACCTCCACTGATCCACCCCGTTAGCAGCTCGAGTAATTGGAGTTCCACTGTTCACAGTATTGTACTGTACTTGGAATATGACAAGCTGAAAAGGAATTTGCAAGGAAAATTGACGGATTTTTTTTTAATTTGCGCAGGGTTCTCAGGAGGAATCAATACCAAGCCAACCAACACCTCCGCTGCTGCCTTTGGCGCCTGCAGCTCCGCCAGTGTCCATGGCCCTACCAACGCCGGAGCTCAAGTGCGAAAAGTGCCTCCGAACGTTCCTTCATCACGCATCGTGGCAGCGACACGCGGCCATTTGTGGCACTGAACAAGTCGCCGACCAGCCCGCGGAACTAGTGACCGTCCCGCCGCCCGCGCACCAGCCGACAATCACCTCTGTGTTTCATCCGAAAAAGTTTCGTCGCGCTTTGCATCCGCCGCCACTCATGAAATTCAGGAGCAAGCAGGGTGACGAGATTGAAGTGGGATTGGTGCAGAAGAGTGCCGCAACGTCGTTGTCGTCAACGTCGAGCGAGGTGGAAGTGGCCGCAGCGGAAGTGACAATCGAGCCGAAGGATCCTATGCAGTCGAGTTCAGTGGTGGTGGTGGAGGAGAGTGAGTTGGTAGATGTCGCTGCGCCGGGGCCGTCCGGCGTGTCGGCCCCGGAAGCCGGAACTGTCGTATTTTTGAATCGCGAGGTTACCATCCGGAAGTTACCTTCCAAAAATTGAGATGTTGGCCCACCATGTAATTCTTTTTCCGTCGTCGTTACCAAACAATTCAGATTCCCCCCCCCGCTCTTTTCAAAAATCCAATCATTTATGGTTTCAGAACTGCGTCATTGGAGAAATATTTCTTTTTAACTACAGTACCTCAGGAAGCCAGTTCAGTTCAACATTCTCTCAGAATCGTTTGATGTTACGAAACCGTTTTGTGGAGATAGAAACGAGATTTTGGTACCACGCTGTAGATTGTGTCAAACTTCTCCAGCGATTTTCCCGCGAACGCTAGAAAATTCTATGTAATTTTTTTTTACTTTTTCAGTTTAGTTCCAGTCGTACAGTAATTTTGGCATTGTTTTTTATCCGTGTTGATCAGCATTGAATTGGTATGTACTCTTTCTCGTGCAGAAGTACGTAAACCTCTACGTAAAAAAAAAACAGAAGATTTGTGAATAATTCGATAAGTTCAAGTCAGAGAAACCTCGAAGAGAAACTACTAGTTAGCTTTCGTTTGGGTCGACAATGAGAAAAAAATCTAATCGAGGAAGAGGCATTGGTCTGAGTCCGGCTTGAATAGGAGCCGATACACATGTCTTTCTGTGTTGGATTACAATGAGGTCACTTTTAGCGTTCTGTTGATTGCGGTTATTTCTATAGTTTTTGCTGTGATTGAGGGAATACGGGAAGAATGTCTTATGTGAACTCGCATCTGTTCGTGTGCTAAAATATTAATAACCATGTGTATTTTTACTTTAATTTTCAAAAATAACTTGATTTCTCAGGCACTTTTATTTTATTTTTGCGATGCTCATGGATCTGTTTGTATAATGTTAGTGTGCTTCTGTTCAAATGCGCGAGAAATGTGCGAGATTCTTCGTTTCTAACTGGTAATTCAGTTTAAAATTTTATATTTTACTGCTCATTGAACTTTTTCGGAAACTGAATTTTAATCGATTGAACTAGGTTACATTTACACGATTAATTTGTTCGAAACCTTGCATTACTGAAGTTTCCGAAAGGCAGCCTGTATTGCAAGGTATTTTGGGTCTTGTTGAGGTGTTGCTCAAATGATTTATGTCCTAACCGATTAAGTAAGCCTCATAAAATTTTGGCCGTCCATTTCCGAAGCTATTATTGATTAGATACTATACTATACTGTAATATGGCTGTATGAAAGTCGAGAATGCTTTGTGGTTGAAGTTGATGCTTTATTCGTCGTTTTTTTCTTTCTTCTGGTAAATTTTGTGGATATACTGTACGTATTTTTAGGATTCGAACGCTAGAAGTGACCGAGCTTGTAAACGCACAAGGCAGTTCAAGACCCAGTGAGGAAACGAATTGTCCCGGTGTTGAACTAGTTGTGTGAGCTGACGTTGAATCCATCCAGAGGTGCCCACGAAACAGCTCGCCTTACTTTTTTTTTGTAACTCAGAGGAAGATTTTTTATACAGTATGCGAACTCGTGGCATTCCTCGCGGGAAATTTTTTTGCTACCCTGTAAATAAAAGGAGAAAGAAATGGGATGCGAGGGAAACAGATTGTGAATCGGTAGTGGGAAACGAAACTCGGTGTTTTTTCCTAATCACGCACTGCCATTCCGTGAAACAAAAAAAAAAAAGAAATGAAAAGAAACCGCACTGGATGTGTGTATTATTCGAGTGACTGGAGTTACCAATTCCCACACACCGAGGCGGACATCTTGGAGAACCGAGAATCAACGGAAGGAAAACGTTTTTTAAAGCAAACTTCGGGAATTGATCCGACCTAGTCAATCGTGCACCTGAGGGGTTTTTTTTTTAACCCGGGAGAAGATCCATTAGGAATTTTTGGTAATTTTTTGAATACGAGGGAATGGAAATTTGGTTCGTCGTTGACGACTTTGTAGTACCTGGTGATTGCGTGCCGACAGTGCCTGAATGCTGGTGATTATCCTCGCTTTTTCTCTGGATTTTTTAGTGCTGTTTCAGTATTAATGGCCGCTCCCTGAGTTTATTCTCCGTGGTTTTTCTTTTTTTCTTTTCTTGGCGTTTCGCCACTACGTGGCGTCTTTGAAATGTCAGTGCCTTTATGGAGTGAGTGCTTTGTTTTGGAATGAGTTTCTGTCGCTTGACGAAATGTCGAATTACCTCAAGTTACCTCTCATGGCATGTTTCCCGATGTTCTGGTCGAAACTCGGGGACAAACTTTGAGAGACTGCTGGAATTACAATTGGAGAAACCATTTTTTAGAATCCGGAATCCATTTCTTTGTCGTCTTAGCCAACATATAATTTACGGTATCATTTTTTATTTATTTTTGCTCAAAAAAAGAAGGGTTTGCGTCTCTGGAGAAAAATTCTTCCCATCGAAGGAAACTCTCTTCACAGACGGAAGTGTGTTGCTGTGAGTGGATTCCATGTTGAAAAGCTTGCACGAAGTTGTGGATTTTGGCCTCATGAATCTCGAGGTTTTCGAATACTTCATCGTCGTATCTTACGGTATTTGGTCTGTGTGAGAATTCGAATATTTGCAGAGCTTTCTATTCCTTTCCACTCACGTCTTCTTGATTCTCAATCTCCAGTTTTCAGGTCTTGATATTTTTTGTGTTGATGATCTGGAATGGAATTTATCGTTGACGGGCTTCTTCCCGGTTTGGAATTTTGCGTAATTTTCTTGGCTGGGAATCGTCTTTCTTACGGATGCTTTGGTGTGAGTACGAGGAGTCGTTGGACCGGAAGAACATGATGGTCAAGAGAGGAAAGAAAATATGTAAGCAAATGAACATACTGTAAATCAGATTAAATGCTCAATTACAACTTTTCTAAATCAGACATTAATGCTAATTTTCTTATTTTCCCCCTGAATTTTTTTTTAATTCAATGATTACGTGGCTCTAAAAAGCATTTTCTGGTGTAAATTCTGTTGCTGTAATTTTATTCGTTATTTATCTCTACTTCAAAAAGTTTCGTATGTCATATCTGCATGATTCTCCCGTGTATGGACTTTATTTTTCAAGTGCGTTCCGAATCCAGAGATCACTGTGCGCGAATATTTAAAAAATTCCATTTAAGCATTAAATCGTAGATATCTTCCAGTTTCTGTTTAGTTATTCTGCCGCATGCTGATGCTTCGGACGAGCTTCAGAATCATGTCTATGATGAACTCAAAAATTGTCAAGATGCTCAGCAGAGAGAACCCTGTGAGAAGTCCGAGGGTTCCTCCGAGTTCCCCCAGGAAATTCGTGGTGTCGTACCCTTCCATCTCCTCGATATGCATCAATTCGTCCGTGGCTAAATACAGCATCAATTCGCCGAACTTGTCATTTTCTCGTGACGTCAACGACCTGGAGAGGATATTGGGTTCGTAGCGGATGTTTAGACACGTTCGGATGCAGTGTTTGCACTTGGATTTGACGACGGCGTCGAACGGAGGATTTGATATTGACGACAACTGCTTGAAAATGGATTCCGCCTGAGTGTAATTTTTGCAGATGGGAGCGGAGATTTCCATCCACGGCATCTTGCAGCGGTATGGATTCGATTCCAGTAGTATTTTCCAAATGCACTGGATCCCGCACTGAAAGTTTTGATTGGATCTTTTCAGGATTTTTGAACGAGGATGGAAGATTCACATATGACACATTGAGACAATGGACAACGGAATTCTAGAACCCTTCGCCGTCGGTACTCAGTTGCTCGGAATTACGATTTTTACCATGCTTACTACTTGTACTAAGGATATCTGGTACAGTTGGACCTCTTTGACTCCAACATCCCCAACTCGAATTTTTTTCTAGTTCATTATCAAAGTATTGTGCATTACCTTGAAAACAATTTCACCTGAACCTCATGTAATCAAAATTTAGGAAGAGAAGCAAGGGTTGGAAATTTAAATGTCATTGGTTTTGGAAAGGAAAATGAGCAAATTGAATTGGTCCATAAAATCCTGACTTGAGGGTTCAGTCATTTCTTTTGTATTGGGAATAATCATGAAAATGCTTATTGACACGCTACACACAGTGTTGCAGAGACAAATTCAGCCCCTATTACTTTAAAATTTTGCAGCAAGCATTTTCAGCGACTCCCCTACCTGAAAACCTCTTGAAAGCCAAATTTTCTGTTGGTCCCTTCAAATTTGGTTTGGAGAGGTCCGGCTTTACTACATTTTGTCCAATGCAAGATTTTATCAACTGCAGCCAATCCCAGATTTAGTGCCACAAATTTCCTTGGAACAAACCTCCCTATTGTGTTCTTAAGAGAAATCCCAATGTATAGTACCAGATCACTTATTGCCAAAATAATTCCTTTTCCTAAATCAAAAGTGAACCGAAAGGAAATAAATTAAGGGCTTCTTCTAGGGTTATCCCTAGTTAATACTAGTTATTACTGAGAACATTACTATGCTCACGTAAAAATGCTGGATAACTTTGAACCTGAATTTACAATGTTGAAAATAATTTTTGTGGTTGCGTGACACCTGATCTTCCTTAAATTACAATTAATAAAATGGGAGCTTTCCTTGAAATGTTTGGGATTACTGTATGACTCTTAATGCACAATTTTTAAAACAAAAGTTCAAGCGTAAAAACGGAACATATTCCGTCTTGGTAAGTATTTTTAAATATGCGGTATTATACAAACAGTCATTTGAACTTTAAATTTTTTGCGGATATCTTCCATAAGAAGGATACAGGGGCCTAACAAACGTGTGAACATGCTTATTTTGCCTACGATAGAAACCCTTAGTTATGAACCTTTCTCTCTTGAAGTACTTACCATATGGTGCCACCCTTGCTAAGTGCCACAAAATACGCCGGTATAAAAGGCATTAAATTGAAGGTTGACTGTAAAATGCATCTCAATTCTCCCTTTTTCCACCAAAAATTAGAAATGTTGCATCAGGACATAATAGTAAAACCCAGTTACAAGACACCCCCAATAAGATACCACTGTCAGCAGATGCCAATTCTTTTGTTAACGTATTTTCTCCAATTATAGTATCATTGGAAATCCCACCAAATGCCAAAATTATTAACAACACAAATTGCCTGCCTAAAATATTTAATTTCCTGTGAGAGGTCTCCCATTGATAAAAACACAAGGATACGTAATTTACTTCTTGGAAAGATTAATTACTATAGATGTATTGTTTTGATTGATCTCTAGAAGAATAATTTTATTTCCTATCATAATTCATTTGAGATCATTTTAGCTTTTTTTTTTAAACTAGCAACCCGCTTGTTGAACTGCCACAATAAACCGCAGAAAAAAATTGTGTTGGCTTATCCAGGTTTTACTTCACGGCGCCCTTGAGTGTCAATTTAAATGTTTTTTCTGGTTATTGATGAATGGAACAGTCTGCCTTCCATTTTATAAATTCGTGCCGAATATTAAAATCGAAGCATGTCAAGTTATTTCGTTTCTTGTGAATTCCTAACCTCGGTCATGTGGTATGTGTCATCTTCCTCGCAAGGCTGTGCATGAGTGCTCTTTGCCTTGTAGACCCGCACATTGATGGCAACTGTCAGAGCTTCCCCTATCCTGACCGAAATGCTGTCCAACGACTTGAACATGAGGAAATCCAAGTAAGGTTCTCCAGCCCGCGACAAAAACATGTCCCATCCGAAATTGAATGTATTATTCGAAGTGACGTCTGTCGTCCTCGGACTCAATTGCAGAGTAATGAAGTAACCGTAGCTCGCGTCCGTTGAAGAAGGCTGTTGTGGGTGAAACGTCGTGCATTGGCCTCTGCTTCTCAGCCAGTGTTTTTCCACGATTCCCATTGTACCTGAAGGGAATTTTCCAATTGAAAAATTTATAAAATTGCTGTAAAACTTTTGTTCCAACAAACTTGATGGGGACTTCAGAAAAAGTTTGTTTTAACAAATACAGTATGATGAGATTTTTGAAATTATTGATGGTTTTAAATTAAACCTTTTTACATTCAAGATCCTCCTTTTGTGGTATTTTCAGATGTTTTTCCTTCATATTTGACAAACTGAGATCTTCAAAAATAAAATTCAAATGTTAATAATAAATTTTACTCCGATTAACAGTTGAACACTTGCATTTTTTATGGACTTCCAAGGTTTTCTAAGCGATTCCTGCACAGATTTGTAAGGATGGATGCTAAAAAAAAGCTTACAGTTTTTAACCCTTTGATGGCACAAGGTTTCTGACCATCATGCTGCAAAGTTAAGATTTTTTGGGGGAGGCGCATTTTTGTTTGACCAAAGGTCACCGAAATGCCCCAGCAGGTACTTGGGAAGGCCAAGTCCAGAAAAATCTCGGAAGGGCAAATCCTTCTGTTTTCAAGCATGTCCTATGCTATAGGAGCATCAGAAAAATGCAAGTAAATGATAATTTTTTTGAGGTAAAATATTTTGTAGGATTATTAAAAAAAAGGTCAGAATTTTGTATGACTTACACCTTGGTGCAAAAATCAAATATTAAAAAGTTTTCAGTACTCATGGGCACAAAATTTTGCAAAAATACCACAACTTTGTTGCACAAAGGGTTAAGCATCAGCAGTAGGGTTTCTCAAGGATCCAAACTCAAAACAAATATACTGCATCCCTTTCATCATGAGTTTTGCTGGTTTTATATATTTTTTCATTTAACCCCTCTCCATATTCCCAACCTAGGTAACATTTTTCAAAGAGAGGATGTTCAGGTGAATTTTGAATAATTGTTGTCCTTGATTCTGCCATTCATGTCCCAAGAACCATTCACAATCACATATTATAAAGGGAAATTTTATACTGTGCCTGCCTTCCTTGGGATTTTTCATAAGAAAAATCACTATGTGTTCCTCAAAAAAGTTTTTGTAATGGAAATTGGAGAGTTTGTTGTGAAACATGTACCTTAGGCCCGGTTTCTGCCAGGACTCAGAAAAAATTTTGTGACACTGAAAAATGTTTTGTATTAGTATTTGGTGTGATGAGATTTTGCCGTACAGTATTTAGAAAACAGGCGGGATGTTTCTGTCAAATGGATCCACCTGCCTGTAGCTGTGTAGTTGTTCTTGGATGTGTATTTTTCCTTGGAGAAAGTGATCTCTTGGATAATCTCCTCAGTGACCCAAGCGGCTTTAGACCAGAAATCCTCAAGGGGTACAGTTGCCCAGGAATAGTTTTTCCAGTTGGTGCTGCCCATTTTCGGAGCTCCGTCTTGCCAACCTAATCCGTGTGCCAAAATCTCAGATTGCTTGAATCTGTTTCGGAAATCTGAGCAGATCGTGACGGCCGGGTACCAAATTGTTTCGTTGGAAATTATTTCCACTTTGGACACTATTGGTGGGTTCAGCAACTTTTCCACGCAAATCCTGGTCTGTTTTGGAGAAAAGTGAGGAAAATAAAACCCACGAGAAACCTTATCCTTTTCGTACTTGTGAATCCGATAATAACAGATTCTATTTGTACCTTACGATATAGGTAATCTAGTTACATGGAGATAATGTTCAGGAGTCCATATAGCGAGACAGAATCAATCATTCGCTAGCTTTCTCATTATAGTCATGCTTGCGATAGTGATTATCCTTTGCCTCGTGCATTATTAGGCTCTTATTAATGCTATCTCAGGAGGAATCTAAGTGGCACCATATACTGTATTTGAAACTTGGGATATCTGAAGAAAAGAGATTGAAACAAATTTGGGACTACAAGCGACATCTATGAATTCACTCATACTTTACCCTTGCCATTCACAGTGCATTATCTGGAATGGTATTCTAAAATGACCTAAGGCCTTTCTTCTATTTCCGTGAAGGCCCAAAACAAAGTAGCCGGGATTATTCTTGTTTGTTTTCGAATTTTGAACATGATCATGACAGAGGGTTGACCACCAGCATTTTCATTATTTTTGAACTTCCATATCGTGACCGTAAATGTTTATAGGGTGAGGTAAAAGTTCAGAAGACGGAACACCAAATAGAAGCCTATATATATTGGGACTGTATGATAGCTTAGACAATTGGGATTAACTTTCTGCAATATGGTAAAACAGGTGGAAATAATTATGTATTCATTTCGGATGTCCCTGTATATATTTTATTTGTATTACTGTCATTGTAAATTTATGATTTTTTAATTGGCCTTTTAAATATTTCAAGCCCCAGTTATAATTTATAGATCATTTTTGGACAAATAAATTGTTGAATGATCTTATTGTCATTGCAGACAATTCATTTGGCACAGAAGAAAAAGTACTGCTGTAAAGTGGGGTTCGAGTAAATCATGAAAAAATTACCTATGGATCCTCAAATATTGAATTTTTTTTTGAAGTTCTTCAACGAAAATTTGGTCTAATTTTTATGCGCTTTAATTTAGCTTCTAAAACAAGGCACCATTTTCCTTTGTGGATTCTTCCATCAAATTTGCACAATGAAGTAATATGTATTTAGTCAGTGAGCTTATTTTTTGCCTATTCTTGAGCCATTTTTAGCTTGAAGGGCACATTCTGTGTGGCTTCCGCTTCTGCACAATTACGTTCTGTTTTTAATTGAACAATACAATTTTTTATTTGGAATTTTGGATAATGTTTTTCAATTTTCTAGAAGTAAGAGAAATGATGAAAATTGCCCCTCGAAGTTCACTATGGGAAATTGTGATCGAACATGTGGATTTTCTATAAGGTATGAACACAGTTGGAGAAATTATGTGTGCATATTTTTGTGGTCTCCACACTGATGATTGTTGAGTCACACTTTCTGCAAACCTGCCCTGAACATTTTCGGACAAGTCTTTTTAAATTTAAGCAAAGTTGAATATATTCAAACTTTCTTGCGCATAGGACAACCAAAAATAATAGAAAATTCCGAAAAGTCTTCCACAATTTCAAGCCATATAGATTTACCTGATCAGCCATGAGGCCCAGACAAACCGCTATGAAAGCATATCTGAAAAGTTTCCCCACTCTCCAAGACCTGCAATTCTGATGCAAATGAACTTTTTTGGTATTCAAAGCAATCACAGCAGCTTCTTCAACATCCGAATTTTCCGTAGGTCTTTTCGTTGCCCACATTTTCCTTGTACTGAGACGAAGAATCTTGCATACGTGGTAATTGTATCAAACGGAGTTCTGAATTTCACGGCAATGGCATCTTTAATCACATGGCTTTCAACACTTAATGACATCAGAAGTGACAGTTGATTCTATAGTAATCGAGTTTAACAAGCGATTTTGAGGAATAGCGGAACAAAAGACATATATTCTAGAATCAATACTTTGATAATGAGATATTGTCAGGCGCTATAATTTCAGCCTTTTGGCAGTTAGATTGCTATCTGTCTTGATTATAACGTTATTAATTGTACACTATTTTCATCACTTTTGATGCTTGCGAAAATAAAAATAAAATTGCACTGCAACTTGGGCACGCTTGCAGAATAATCGCGTGTTATTTTCAACCGTAACAACTCCAGTACTGAGACGTGGACTATTTTAAAGATTATTCTTTCAGTTTATAGCAACTACCACTTCGGCGCCTAATTTTTAGTTTGAGACTGCGTATTATACTTTGACTAACTTTAGATGTAAAAACACTACGACACCTTTCACGCCTAAAAAGTTTGGCTGCATGTTATTATAAAAAAAATGTTTCTAAAACAGGAAAAGGACGTTTATGCCACGTTTTTAGTAATTTACCCAATTTTTCTCTATTTCCCATGTTTAAAAAAAAATATCTGCTCAAGTCGAAAATAAAATGCAAAAAATACAGTACATAGAAAAATGTTTTCACAGTCAAAATGTATCCACTGAAAGGTTATTCACTGGGTTGACTATTTTTAGTCAAGGCTCGAAAGACGCAAACCAATAAAAAGTTATATGTAAATTGAAAAGAACGCAAAATTTCCTCGAACTGCTCAATTTCTTTGAAAAAACGTTCGTCGTTTGTTCCAATTCCTGCCTAATAGAAAGGGAAGAACTTCGAACAAAATCGTGCCAAAAACGTCGTTTTGACTTCAATGAATGCAAGATTTTAATCCTAGCTATACTGCTGAGTGCTAAACTAATCAACCATATTTATCCATAATAATTCGTATCATCGTCTCGAAAAACATATTTTTCCACCGCAGAAAATTTATCAGCAGGAAATCAACCCTTCAAGAGCACCCGATTTCCGCAAATTTTAACGCTACATTACGCTGAAAATTGAAGATAAATTATAGCTTGAGAAAATAAAATATACAGTTCAGTATTTACATATTCGAATTGGCCGACGTTTTCAGCACTTCTGTAATTTGTACGTAATTATTTCGTCGAACGAAAGTTTGCGTTTATTTTTCTCTCCGATGAAATGTAATATTCTCATGAGAGCTATTCAGCAAACTTTTGAGGTGAAAAATCTGATTCTCGTCTTAAACAAAATTGGACATTTTATCGAATATATTCTGCTGATGCATCGATTAATTCCCTAACAATAACACGTTTCAGATTGGCTTCATTTTTCTTAACCAGCAAATCATTATTTTTTCTTGCATCGAAACTGAGACCTTCGTAAACACCCAGTTTTTCCTCAGTTTTCCTTGCTGAGAAAATAAGTTCTCCCCGAAATTAAATTTGGTCGTATGGCGGAAGAGTTGAACCCAATGAATGTACATCCAGGAATACCTGCAACATCGGAAGTCTCTGCTTATTGGATCATCCCTGGTGCATGTTTCGGCTTGTCTGCTGTTACAGCCCTATCGTTGATGGTGAAGCCGCGGATTAAAAATCAAACTCTGACGCATAATATGAAACTGATTGAAATCTACATTTTTGTGATGCTGTGGAAAGTGCGGATTTTTCAAACCGACGTACAATAATATTTTTAAATGTTTCTAAAACAGAAAAAGGACGTTTATGCTGCGTTTTTAGTAATTTACCCAATTTTTCTCTATTTCCCATGTTTGAAAAAAAAATATCTGCTCAAGTCGAAAATAAAATGCAAAAAATACAGTATATAGAAAAATGTTTTCAAAGTCAAAATGTATCCACTAAAAGGTGATTCACTGGGTTGACTATTTTTAGTCAAGGTTCGAAAGACGCAAACTAATAAAAAGTTATATGTAAATTGAAAAGAACGCAAAATTTCCTCGAACTGCTAAATTTCTTTGAAAAACGTTCGTCGTTTGTTCCAATTCCTGCCTAGAAAGGGAAGAACATCGAACAAAATCTTGCCAAAAACGTTGTTTTGACTTCAATGAATGCAAGATTTTAATCCTAGCTACTACTGAGTGCTAAACTAATCAGCCATAATTATCTATACTAATTCATATCATTTTCTCGGAAGGGGAATATTTTTCCACCGTGGAAAATTCACCAGGAGGTAATCATCCCTTCAAGATCGCCAGATTACCGCAAATTTTAACGCTACATTTCGCTGAAAATTGAAGATAAATTATAGCTTGAGAAGACAATATTTGCATAATCGAATTGATACAAATTGGCCGACGTTTTTAACACTTCTGTAATTTGTACGTAATTATTTCGTCGAACGAAAGTTTGCGTTTATTTTTCTCTCCAATGAAATGTAATATTCTCATGAGAGTTATTCAGCAAACTTTTGAATTGAAAAATCTAATTCTCGTCTCAAAAAATCGGATATTTTATCGAATATATTCTGCTGATGCATCGATTAATTCCCTAACAATAACACGTTTCAGATTGCCTTCATTTTCCTTAACCAGCAAATCATTATTTTTTCTTGCATCGAAACTGAGACCTTCGTAAACACCCCAGTTTTTCTTCAGTTTTCCCTACTGTCTTCCGCTCTTTGAAAATAAGTTCTCCCCGAAATAATTTAAACCAGCATACCGCCTTCTCAACTTGGGTTACTTACATGTAGGTCCTTATGGACGTTGTAGCCTTCAGAGACGAATAACCTAGTAGGGACCACGTACAAAGCCGAACAGACGACAATGTCGGGTGTTTATGAAGTATAGAGATCACATGTTGAAGCTCAAGTCAAATGCGGAAAACTTGGAAACTTGGACAGATTTGAACGTTTAACTCCTCAACTTTAGCGACTAGGTTCTTGCTCCGTTTGAAACGTCAGAGTGGTCTCGACTTAACCTGGTCCAAAACTAACTTACCGCATATAGATTTCAAACCCCAATAAATCAACGTTTTTTATTAGGTTATGCGTTCTTATGCTCAGATATTATTCCTGGTTAAGAGAAGAATGTTGGATACATTAAACAGTTGAACCATAGTAACTCAAACCTTCCTAAAATCCAAATCCTCTCTATGTGGATTTTTTTGTAGAATTTCCTCTGAAACCACTATACAACTCAAATTTATGTAGACCTCAAGGCTATTATTCTGGGGATCCAGGAAACAGAAAAAATTGAAATACAATTTTAAAAATATCATTCGCAAAAGCTTTCACACCTTATTTTAAAGATTGAAGTAAAAAAGTTTTCAATGAAAGAACCCTTGCAATTTCGTGATGCATTTGTATAGGCAATGAAAGAAACTAGAAAAAAAAGAAAGAAAGACGAGCACAACGGAATCAAAACCTGATTTTAAAATGAAAAAAATCAGACATCTGCACCTCAGGAAATACGATTCTGAATAAGAGTTTTTACACGCTTTTTAAAATCCCGTTTCGAAAAAATAATTTCACTTGAATAATCCTTGAAAATCCCTGATGTATTACAGTGGCGCAATGATGAGAGAGACAGAGAAAAAAATCAACTCAAGAAATCAAAACCTGATTGAAAAACTATTGTATTGGCAAATAATCGAATTATTTTCTCTGCATTAGTCATCAACTTATACTTCTATGAAACTTTAAATTTTAATGTAGTAATTTGTTAAAGATGAATTGCCCTTTCCACTCCTCAAAGTGTTCCTGATCAGCATATTCACCCTCAGGGTCACAATGAAATCTATACCTGTTTGAAAAACAGGTTTTCAACAAATAATTGAATTATTTGCTCTGTATATGTAGCCATTGAATTTAATTTCTATATGCAATTCTATATTTAGTTTTAAATTTTTATTTCTTTAGAAATGTCACTTGCTGTCAAAAATAAAATAAAGGGTTATCTAGAAATACAAGTTTAAGGAATTAACAAAGTTCAAACTAATCTTCTTGGGAATTTTGTGGGACCGAAGTTGACCTTTAGTTCCCACAGTCTTTGAGTTTAAGTGCTGTCCTTCAAGGACTATTTTGGGAAATCTCTGAAAGTTTGCAAAGACATCTCCTTTCATTTCTTCATTGAAATAATCTTCTTGGTCAACTCTGGCCAACTATCATCATCATTCAAATTCAGACTTTTCAAGCTGAGTAGACCTCACAGCAAGTGTCTACTGTCAATTGTTGGATTTTATTTGCATGTCCAAACCCTTTGAAAAACTGTTCTTGAAATTTCAAAAATTATAATCAGAAAAATTCTTGTGTTCACCCTATAAAAACCAAAATATATCAACATTAAACTAGGGCTTTGCCCCAGCCACAGCCCAGCTGATCAAGTCTTTTATTTCTAACAATTGCAACAATAATCTCTCTCTTGTTATTGAGATATTTTTGACACTTTTATTGCAGTAATTTGTTGAAGATCAATTGAACCTTTCCTGTCCTCAAAGTAAATTCTTACCCAATTTCACCCTTGGGGCAACCCCTTCCCCCCTCCCCCCCTGCAAAAGGCCTTCAGTCATTCCAACTGGAAGAACCAAACAGACTACAAAGAGAGAGAGAGAGAGAGAAAGAACGCGGTAGTTGTTTAGTTGTTTCCGGAGACAATAATAACAATAATAATAAGGGGCGTCCGCAACGTCGTTCTCCTCGTTTCGCACCTTCTCGAGGTCACCGAGTAGTCAGACACCGACAGGCAGAAGGAATTGGAGCGAGATGCCTTGAATCAGCGAGGGGCTAACGAACGCATCAAGAACAAACTGGACCTGGCGAAAAAGGAGCTGGCCTGGTGGAAAGAAAGGGCCAAACAATTGCGGGAAAACAGTCAGTATTTGTGAAAAATGAAATCACCATGGTGTGTGTGTGTGTGTGTGTGTGTGCTATTGTGTACAGCAGTGTTCCCCAACCTTTTTTGGCTCAACATAACCAGCAAATTTCCATAACATTTTTTTGCAGACCAGCATTCAAAGTACTTTAAAAACGTCTGATTTTTTTTTAGAACGAACTTTCTGAAATACCGTCCGTAAATTTTAAAAAGAGGAAAAACGTTTTAAGTTCTTACTTACTTCGTCGATATATATCACCTTACATTTCAAAAAAATTAGAATGGTGGGCTTGAAGAAAGGTTTTGCAGAATAAAAAAAAATAAAATAATTTCTTTTAGCAGGTGAAAATTTGTCTGAAGTGTTTTTGGAAGAAAAGCCAACTTTAAATTTTTTCATCAGATAATTTCAACTGCCATTATCTTTCTTACATTTCAGATGGAATATACCGACTTCATAGCTACTTTTGTTGATTTATTATGCTGCAGAAAATTTCCTGTCTGCAAACTGTGGGTATGGGAATACTGGTGTATTGTATATAAATCCTTAAAATTGAATTGAATCCATGCTATTTAAATTCTTTCATCAAGTTAATCTAATTGAACGTTTTTATGAATCTGCTTCATCTTGTTGGAACTGTGTTGAGAAAAATCTTGAACTTTTGAAGGACATATAGGGAGTTCTGTACAGTAACTTATTACCAAGTTGAAAAATCCCTGTCCAGGTATGTGCAGTGAGGCACCAATATACAGACCATTTGACTTACCAACACTTCAAACACAAAGTACTGTATTTAAACGCTGCCAACATTTCTGGAAAAATTGAAAAATAATTTTTTAAAATGTTGATATCTCTCAAAAAAATTAAGCTATTGCTTTTGATACAATCCATAAGACACCATATTTACTCAATAACTGTATAATATGTCCTCAAAAAAAAGACTTCCTCCTGAATTTCTCAGGAGAAAAAAATCAGTTGAAAATTTATCCCTAAGCAAGATTTGCATTTAGAAACAAAAATTGTAATGTTTTGAAAATAAAATGCATCAAAATTTACATTTTGAGGAATTTTTAGTCACATTTAAAGTGTATTTTCCCTTTTAATTTTTTTTTCAAAATCTGTTGAAAAGTCCTCATCAGAAGCAAGCATGATATAAACCTAAGCTTTACAAAATCGCTCAATAATCGAATTTTATTTAATGGATGTGCAGGTTTGACAGTGGCTGAGACAGAGGCGTCAAAGAGCGCTGCTGAGGCTAAGTTTCATGAAATTTTTGCAGACTAAAAAAAAATCTTGCTTGAAAGACTTTATGGCAGGCATTTAAAATTTTTCTCCTTTTTGCAAAATTCAAGAATGAATGAAGCAGCTATATATAGTGGAATGTCTTCAAAAAAATTAGAATGGTGGGCTTGAAGAAAGGTTTTGCAGAATAAAAAAAAAATAATAATTTCTTTTAGCAGGTGAAAATTTGTCTGAAGTGTTTTTGGAAGAAAAGCCAACTTTAAATTTTTTCATCAGATAATTTCAACTGCCATTATCTTTCTTACATTTCAGATGGAAGATACCAACTTCATAGCTACTTTTGTTGATTTATTATGCTGCAGAAAATTTCCTCTCTGCAGACTGTGGGTCTGGGAATACTTGTGTATTGTATATAAATCCATAAAATTGAATTGAATCCATGCTATTTCAATTCTTTCATCACGTTAATCTAATTGAACATTTTTATGAATCTGCTTCAACTTATCGAAACTGTGTTGAGAAAAATCTTGAACTTTTAAAGGACATATATGGAATTCTGTACAGTAACCTACCAAGTTGAAAAATCCCTGTCCAGGTATGTGCAGTGAGGCACCAATATACAGACCATTTGACTTACCAGCACTTCAAACACAAAGTACTGTATTTAAAAGCTGCCAACATTTCTGGAAAAATTGAAAAATCAGTTTTTTAAATGTTGATATCTCTCAAGAAAATTAAGCTATTGCTTTTGATACAATCCATAAGACACCATATTTACTCAATAACTGTATAATATGTCCTCAAAAAAAGACTTCCTCCTGAATTTCTCAGGAGAAAAAAATCAGTTGAAAATTTATCCCTAAGTAAGATTTGCATTTAGAGACAAAAATTGTAATGTTTTGAAAATAAAATGCATCAAAATTTACATTTTGAGGAATTTTTAGTCACATTTAAAGTGTATTTTCCCTTTTAATTTTTTTTTTCAAAATCTGTTGAAAATTCCTCATCAGAAGCAAGCATGATATAAACCTAAGCTTTACAAAATCGCTCAATAATCGAATTTTATTTAATGGATGTGCAGGTTTGACAGTGGCTGAGACAGAGGCGTCAAAGAGCGCTGCTGAGGCAATGCTACAAGACAAAGAGCGAGAGATGATGAAGAAGAAGCACGCCTTGCACGAAATACGTCGGAAGCGATGGGAGAAACCTTTCAGAGCCATTACAAGTAATCTTTTCCTTAGACCGTCGAGACTACCCATTATAAATATAAAAATAGCGCGTTTTATAAATTCCTTTATCAAGTGGACGGAAGTTAATATGAGTGTTGTACTTTATCAAAAATACCGTGGTCGGAAGATGATAAGTACAGTAGCTGGAACAAGTTCATCATTGTGCTAAAGATGAACAGTAAATACAGTGAGACCCTGATATATATGTGGATACCCAGGTGACATGTGGACAATTTGACTTGGAGACACTTGAAAACCAAAGAAATTAGGCCTAACATCTGGACATTGGCTCAAGTTAGGAGCACTTTTCTGTAATTTTTTCAAAAATTGATGCGATTTATTTTTACATTTTTGATATCATTTGAACAAATCAAGCTATTTAAATTCAGAGAAATGGAAAAAATATGTCATGATAAATTTACTCTAATTCATAATCAAAACCAAGCTGATTGTGTGCTTCTGTTTTCAGTGTTTTTTTTCTATCATCTGCGCATATTCTAGCAAGACTCATTATTTTTCTTTGCTTTTTGATCTCCTTCTGATACCAAAAGATAAGATTCCATGTGGGATTGTTCTGCAGAGTGTTTTTCTACATGCAATAATTAGAAATCGAGGAAAACCATTTTTATTACATTTTTTGAGGACTTATTTCTAATTTTTGTCATAGAGGAGAACCAATTAAATACATTAGCTTTGAAGTCTAAAGGAAAATGAGACTCAACTTAGGGACATTCTGACATCAGGACACTCTTGATGCACCAATTTATCCGCATCTCAGGGTCTCACTGTAATGAAATAAGAAAAATATCGCTTAAAAATGTTAGTTAAATTTCATCTGAAAGCCGACCACTTTCAAATGGGTTTTGAAATTACCCTGAAATCTTCAGTGGAGTCGAGTTTTGGAAGAATCACGTTGATTCAAAATATTGCACAAGATCATTTTTGTTCTTACTCATGCTTCAAAAAAGTGTCGTGTCTTCTGAAGTACAAAATAAATATTAAAAAAACGAATTGAATGATAATTAAAAATGACAATTTCCTTGAAAGCGTTGCCGGAATAATAAAAAAATAAATCCGAAGTAGCAAAAAATTGGGTTGTATTCTCGTCACACCCCAGGTTTTCAGCGGCGATCAAATGCCTTGAAGAATCACGTTGATTCAAAATGTTGCAAAAAATCCTTTTTGTTCTCACTCATGCTTCAAAAAAGTTTCTGACTTCTGAAGCACAAAATAAAAATGAAAAAAACGAATGACACCTAAAAATGACAATTTCCTTGAAAGCGTTGCCAGAATAATGAAAAAAATAAATCCGAAGTAGCAAAAAATGTGCGTTGTATTCTCGTCACACACCATAGGTTTTCAGCGGCGATCAAATGCCTGTCGACGTCAACGTCACCGTCGATGTCTTCGGCGACATCGTCAGCGCCCTGGTCTTCGTCAGGTGCCAACGTGGCTGGGGAATCATTGCGACGAGTCGTTCGACGCCTGTCGGGTACGGAAGTGACGCTCGAGCCGGAAGCGCCACAGGAAGTGACGCTCGAGCCCGGGAATAAGGACACCGACACTGTCGTATCACCCGTTGACGCTGTCGATTCGGATCCGGTCGTTTCCGGGATTTATCCGCCTCGTGACGTGCTGTCGACAAGAGGATCTACGACAGCTGAGTCCTGCCGTAGTAGCAGTAGTGAGGAGGAACTCGCACAGCTCGATTAATTGCGCGGGAAGGATCCCTTTTTTTGTCATAATTGTGGGGTTAGCTTCCTTCTCTCTCTTTTTTTTGCGCTTGTCTTGTGCTTGAATTTAAATCTTTTAAATTGGCTTGAAATGGAAACGAAAGTTAATTTTCCGACGGGTTCTATTTCCTTTGCTGAATCCGAAATTGATTTTTTAGAAATCTTTTGCACATTTGCTTCATGTCGAATTTCATCATGAAATTTTATCCACGTTGAATTTCCAAGAAAAAAATCATCCTCACAATACTAATTTGTACTGCGCTAGAATTTATATAAAATTGATTTAAAATAAAGTTTCAATTACTGCGCAAAATTTATCGTGATTTCCATGGGATCATTTTCAGAATCCCCCAGGAATTTTTCGGAAATGAGCATTTTTCGCTTATTTTGTTAATTGCTTTTTGATCTTTGAAATGTTATTAATGAATATCCAACTCAAAACCGACGGATTCACATGTATTATCGGGAGATTTTAAAAATCTTCAACACTTGGGAAAATTGAAATTTTTTTTCTGGGAGTCGACAGCATTTACTTATTTCTTACGATCTTCTTATGAACTTGATTTAATCGGTAGCTGATTGATTTTCAGCTTCAATTTGTCATTTTTTAAACGGACTGGAATATATTGATCAGGAGACTTTTTAGCTTCAGAATTGGTTTATATTTTTTAATCATGTCTACACGATAAATCCTTTTCTTATTTTCACTTTCGGTGTAAAGATTAACTTCAGAAAGGATCATGAAATCATAATTGGCAACAATAGCCTTTAGAAATGCAGTACGAAATACCTGCGATTTTTAAACTGCCAAGCCCTTCATGAAGATAGAGCAAGGAGACTTTTTAGCGTCAGAATCGGTCCAATATTGTGCAAATAATTTCCCCCCAGCACATGATAAATCATTTGCGTCTTACTTTTGTTTTATGATTATACTATTGCAGAAAAATCTTT